>JAGFNQ010002612.1:30885-49245 GCA_024364735.1 Boesenbergia rotunda | reverse complement strand
AGGAAAGTAGATATATGTCTCCGATGTAACTCATCAACAAGTGCATCAATCTCAGGATACATGATTGGTTCACCAACAAGTGACAAAGCACAATGTCTAGGAGAAAGACCTTCTGACAGACGTTCTGTCTTTACACCTGCAGCAAATGGAGAAAATAGCATCAAGTTATTCCCACTTTGATGAAATAAATAGGATGAATCACTAAATCAGCAAGTCTTGAATTAAATGAAAACTTAAGCTATATATAAGATAATATTGCTGAAAAAGAGAAAGAAAAAAAAGAGACTATAATAGACAAACACATAACAAGAAAAAAAAAGTAAAGACTATACTAGACAAACATATATCAAGGAAAAATTACCAGATGATAGGGCGCTTAACTCATGAGTTCCGATAAATTTATCTATACAATATATGCATGCATATATAGTCATAATAGAAAGTACAATATTATGTAATTTGTATAAATTGATAAGTAATTGAAGTTTAGTAAAGCAATATATTATAAGGTGAATAAAATCAAGAAAACAATCAATCAAGTGCTTTCAGGAAACGGCCTTATGATTTAATTGACCTGGACATATTAGCATTATAGCTCCGTGTAGCTGACCCCAAATAATTGGAATTTTTTCATGGCCTTATGATGATGATTATGATACATTGTGAACAAACATGCAAAAGGGAAAACATTTGTATCAGCTGCGCTAAAACAATAGGAAAGCAAGACACACCTGGAACACCTTTCATTTGCTTAATCATTTTGGTATGCTCATTGACTGCAGCATCTACAATCTCAAGAGGATTGTCCATTTTCCATTGCCAGCTCTTGCCAACAGGATTTATGTGGTGCCTCCAACAGAATACACATTTGTTCGCACAAGCCAAACTAGGAGTTGCTTCCATACATCTGTAGAATATGCAAGGAAATAAAATATTTCCACCAATCCAGCATAAATGAAAACCATTTCTATCTAACAAGAAGTGTTCTAAAGGTGCATCTCTACATTCCATATTTTTTTTATAACTTCATTAGAGAAAAATTGTTCAAACCATTTTATCTCAGAGACTACCATCCTCCTAATTAGCTAGCAACGTATACAATTTCCTCAATAGTTCATCCAGAGCCTTGCTACTTCAATCATGCAAAGTTCAGAATCTTTTGTTCATTACAACCTGTTGCTAAATGAAAGTTTCATTTGACTCTGCTCTAAAAGCATTCACATAGCTTCATTATCCCATGATAATAAAATAAAACAAGCATAAGAATATTGTCTGACAACTGTATTTTACATATCCATATCTATCCTGAAACCAATAATAAACCAAATAATGAATGAACTTCAACAAAAAGCAAACAGGAAGATTTATTTTTCATGAAGTTTGTTTGCAGCATTAAGATAGGTTGATTTCTAACAGGAAAACAGATATTTTATCTATGATATTGTTAATTGTTACATTATCAACAAAAATTGACTCTTAACTAGTGTCAAGCTATGTTCAAAAGCATGATTACATGTTAAAGAGAAAAAGGTACAGCAATTATATTTGGCAAAGATCTCTTGCTCAAATATTTAGCTACTAATGCTCTTATATCTACCTCCAGCATGAATAGAAACAACTATACAATCCATCAGCCACTGCACTAGTTAAACTTTCTTGCACCCAACTTGACAGAATTCCATTTCTAGACTTTAGTGAATTGGTGAAGGACAATGAAAAATTGCAACAATTAAGTATCCGAAAATAAAAATTAAATGATTCAAATTTTCTTCAGTAAATATTGCACTGTGAACTAGTCGAAAACTATGAAAACCAAAAGCAAGATTCAACAGTAAAACTTTCACCTAGTAATCTGCAAAAGCAATTAATGGTTACCCTAATTAACTAGTTTATTTTGTATTCCTATCGTTTAATAAAAAAAAAACTGGCAATATGCATTCCGTATATGGAGTAAAAAGGGGAGAAAGGACCCAAAAAAAAAGTTAATCACAAAGAAAGTGCAAATACACGCTATCCCATAGCCTAAACAAGGAAAATAATATGGATCAATTTCAAATGCAACAAATTTTACGGGTCGGCACTATGATTTGCTGGTTTTCTTTCATAGAAGGTATTAAAGAGCCAAAATAGAAGGGACTAATGGGTCAAAAGACTAAACAGGGGGAAAAAAATACAACGAGGATAACAAAATTTACCACTTGGGATGCCTACGAAACATTATCTAGGGTTTGTGAGGCATTAAGATGCTGTTTTGGGGGAAAAAAATCTTTCCCCACAATAAACAGGCAACAAGATTCTTTTGACTGCGGGTCATTGTTAGGATGAAAGCAAAATCTAGATTCAAAACGAACGATAACCCACAGATTCAAGATTGAAGCCGGCAAATCGCACGCGATGCGGTGAGGTCGATTATCTATAACTAAAAGTCAACAAACATCAGTCCCTTAGAACCCACAGCAAGGAACTGTTGGTGCAGATTGCACCCAAGTCAAACCTGTGTTTTGATATTGGCAAAAGGGTTCAAAAGTTAAGGGTTAATTGGTGTCTAAACAAGTTTCTTGAGTGTACAGGAAAAGCCCTAGCGAAGGAATGCTAGGCACTGGCGAAGGACTGCCAGAATTGGAAAAGCCCTAGCGAAGGAATGCTAGGCACTGGCGAAGGACTGCCAGAAGAAAAGACCTAGCGAAGGGCTGCTAGGCACCAAGCGAAGGGTGGCTTGGTACCTCAAGACCTGGCGAAGGACTGCTGGGCAAAAGTCCAACTGGAGGAGCCAGTTGGCACCAGGTAAATTCTCCCGAGAGGAGTAGGTGAGGACGCGTTCCCCGTGAGGGAACATTAGGCGTCGGTTCGACCTAGGGCTCCATTTTGGAGACCAAAGTCAGAACCAAGACAGCTAAGGCTGTATAACCTATTATTTTATTGTTTTATTGTGTTTTGGACTAACCCTGGATGCAGGACCGAAGGAACGAGTGTCTGCAGCTCAGAATGCCTCAAAGGAGTGAGGCAACCGCTGACCAGGGCGCCCGGAGTGTCCCGGGCGCCCCCATGGTGAACACAAAACACAACAAGACAAGAAAGACTTCGACAGTACATACCCAGGGCGCCCCCGCTGTCCCGGGCGCCCCCATAGCGAACCAACTCAGCCGCGTCTGCGCTACACGCCCAGGGCGCCCCCGCTGTCCCGGGCGCCCCCAGCCAGACTTACCGAGGAGAGCTCAGCGCTGCAGATAAGGCTTTGACCGGTCAATGTGGGCGCCCCGAGTCATCCGGGCGCCCCGGTCAAACCGGATCCCGAGGATAAGGGGATCAGACGGCGACCGAGCAACAACCGGATCTGCTGCCACGTGGGGGGGCGCCCCCGTCGACCAGGGCGCCCCCAGGCCCTATATAAAGGGCCCTCGACCTCCTTCTTCAAATCATCAATCACTGCGACACTTCTGCGCTCTTCTGCTTCCGCGACACGCTCCAGAAACCTTCCGACTCGAGCTGACGACGTCCCGCTGCTCCGAAACTTCGATCTACACCGGACGTCGGTAACGAAGAGCTGTATTTAAAGTTTACTAAACTGTTCTTGTTATTATCCTTCTTGTAAACTTTTACGAACTTATAGAATTGCCCGCAGAAAACGGTCAACGACCGTGGGCCTTGGAGTAGGAGTCGACCCAGGCTCCGAACCAAGTAAAACGACCGTGTTAGCGTTGTTTTGCTCTGTTTTATTCCGCTGCGCACTTACTCTTTTTAAATCCGAACGATTTGCGACATTCACCCCCCCCCCTCTCTCGCATTTCTCGATCCAACAAGTGGTATCAGAGCGGGGAATTCAAACTTGGTGCAACCACCAGTTTGAAAATTTTTCGGATTTCCTTCGTTTTTCTCTCTCAATTTTTTTTTAAATTTTCGTTCGAATTTTTCTTTCAAGGTTGGTGCAACACCCCTTGAAATTATTTTTATTTCTTTTCTTCCCGCACTACTAATCCAAGACCAAGTCTTGGAATATTCTTTTTTTTAATTAATTTCAGAACGAATGGCCATCCAAGAAGGCTTTAGCACCGCCAGACCTCCACTTTTCAGTGGAGAAGACTTTCCTTATTGGAAAAGTCGAATGGAGGTCCACCTGAAAACCCAGGTGGATATGTGGATAATCATCCAATCTGGACTGATGATTCCCACAAATGATGATGGCGTACCATAAAACTACTCAGAGTGGGACACGGCCCTCAAACGCAAAATTGAAGCTGACGCCAAGGCAACTCAGACTCTTCAATGCAGACTGACAAAAGAGGAGCTGAACCGCGTAGGCCCATTCAACAGTGCCAAGGAGCTATGGGCTAAACTGATCGAGCTCCACGAAGGAACTTCAGATACAAAGATCAGCAAACGGGACCTGCTACTGAACAAGATCTTCACTATCAAAATGGCAGATAACGAGACAGCAGCCCAGCTCCATGCCAGAATCCAGGAATTGATGAACGGTCTTCACGCAATAGGTCACCAGGTTCAAAACCGTGATCTTATAAGATATGCCCTAAACGCGTTCCCTAGGACCACCTTGTGGGCATCTATGGTAGATGCATACAAGGTCTCTAGAGATCTTTCAAAAATTAAGTTAGATGAGTTATTCTCTGAACTTGAACTGCATGAACAAACTAACTGCAATTTGGCCGAGAAAAGTATAGCTTTCTTTGCAGGGAAAACAGGAAGAATGACTAAGAAGAAAACTCAAGTTGAACCCGAGTCTACCTCAGATTCAGAAACAGAAGATCAAGAAGAAGATCAATCTGAACTGGTCCGGCTAGCTCGAAGCTACTACAAAAAGTTGAAGAACCAAACCAACAGACAGAGAACAAGCCGAAGAAAGGATGAACCAGCTGAACCAGCAACTGACAAACACAAGCCCAACGTAACCTGCTATGAATGCAAGAAGAAGGGCCACTACAAGACTGAGTGTCCAAGTCTAAAGGAGTCCAAAAAGACCAGAAAGAAGAAGGCACTCCAAGCAACCTAGGACGAGTCTTCCTCAGAAGAAGAAGAAGAAGCACCCCAGTCCAATCTTCTAGCCCTGACCGCTTCGGATCAAATCGAGACTGACTCAGACTCAGACCGCGACGACGGCAAGCTGACATTTTCCGACGACGGCGAAATAAGGGTAACGGGTTTTTTGAAATTACAATTGAATTCGCTTATTTCCTATCTATCCCGAGATTTGGCGAAAGCCAAACTCCGAATCGAGTCCCTCCGACAAGAAGTAAAACTCCTGAAAGAGGGAGCTGATTCTAAATCCTTAACTGAGATACTTCAGGAAGGAACCCCTGATCAAGTTGAAAAACTTGAATCAGAGAATTCCTCCCTGAAAACTCAAGTTAAGGACTTAAGAACAGCTTTAGAACGATTCACTTCTGGTTCCAAGAATCTTGATCTGATTCTGGGAAAACAGAAGTCTGTTCTAAACAGATCCGGACTTGGCTATATAACCAAATCTCGGCAAAGATCTTACTTTGCTGTACTGAACCAGTCAAGACCTAAGGTTCAGGCATGGGTGCCAAAACTGTGCCTAACTAAACCAACTGGTTCAAATCAATTTTGGATCCCCAAGGACAAGATTCACATCTTGCCTAACCCATACAGAGGCTTTAGTCCAGGGGGAGCCAAAATCAAAACAATTTTTATAATTAGATAATTTTTTAATTGATTGATTGTTTGTTTATTTAATTTTTGCAAATTGTCATGCTTAGATTTAAGGAATACTTAGATTTAAGGACTAGATTACTTGAAACTTGAAAACATAGTATTGGGAGGAGGTGAGATGATAGTACGTTGGGGAAACCAACTCTAATAAGATCAAGTCTACTTGGTCTCTTTAGACTGGTGAAACCAGCCGAAGCTACCGATCCAAGACTCAAGCTAGTTAGACCAGAAAATGACCTAATTTAATTTGAAAATGAAATTTCATTAAAAGGCTTTGTCAAGGAAAGGGTGGATGATCCCATAAGGCTACGGCCAAAGAAGGCCTTGTGCCTCGCCAAGACCTGGAAGCCAATTTCTGAAATTCAAATTCAAATTATCTTTTGTCAAATTCGAATCTAACTCAAATTTTAAATAATTATAGATTCTAATCTGTTTTCAAAACTTATTTCTTTTTCAAAAATCACTTAATCTATTTTTCAAAATTTCTAAACTTATTTGTTTTCAAATCTGTTTTCAAAACTAAAATAACATTTTCAAAATAAATTAAAATTACTTTTCAAAATTAATTTTTACCCTCAAACCTGTCTCACAAAAACCTTAAGGTTAACGTGTTTGAAAACCCTAGATTTAGTGAGACAGGAAAATTAAGCTCAAATTAAACCATCTTGCTTACGCCTTCATAATCATGGTCAAACTATGGTTAACATAGTCAAACTATGATTAATATAGTCAAACATGGTCAAACACAGTCAAACGAAGTCAAACAGTCAAACCTGTTCAAAACGTTCAAAAGGCTGCTACCTAGGGCGCCCTGACCGTCCCGAGCGCCCCCAACTGCACAAAGTCAAAGGCTGCTGAAAGCAGTCCATGAGGGCGCCTGTAACCTGTCGGGCGCCCATGACAACACTGCAACATACCAACTCCAGTCAAAGCAGCAAAAGCTGTATTTGACCGACTTGACAAGGGCGCCCGTGACCTGTCGGGCGCCCCTATGCACTTCTGTCCCTCACGCTGATTAAAGCAGCCAAAAGGCTGCATTCAACTACTTTGATCAGGGCGCCCATGACCTCTCGGGCGCCCACAGAACTTTTTCACTGCCCTAGGCAGTCCGTGACCTGTTGAGGGCGCCCGGAACCTCCCGGGCGCCCCCCATAAAACCCCTATAAAAGGGACCCGAGTCTCCTTCTCCTCCCACACCACATCTCACACTTCTTCTTCCCCTTACCTCATTCTTGTGGATCAAGTGAACCCTAAAGCTTCCCTTGCCTCAACCATGCCTCCAAGGTATGAAATTTACTTTGGGTACTTAATTTTTGTATTTTTTTTCTTAATTACAAATTCTATGTCAATCATGCCTCTTCCTAAGTTCTTATTCTCAATTTGCTTACTTTCTTCTCAACTAGAAAACGCCGAGCAGTTCAGTCGAACCCCGGTAACGAGCCCAGTCCCGACCCTAGGTTTCCAACCCTAGAACTTTGTAACAAATTCGCCCGAACCACCTACGTTCCGATTAAGACAAGTTACCTTAACCGTCATTTCTTTTCCCAATCCTGTCCAGTCGCAATGTCCGCAATTAACTTCTATAAACTGGATAACCTTGTATTCTGCACACATTCAATCAACAACACCCTATGTGCAGAATTCTATAACAACATAGTTAGGCAAGACCACTTGAGCTTCGTCACTACCGTTCAAGGAATGCCCTTGAACATCACTCCTACCCTACTGAACCGATTTCTGGGACTCCGACCATCTCAGTCCATCTTCTGTTGCTACCCTCCAAGGAACCTGCCTTTCGATGCCCCCTACTCTCATATTGACCTGAACACCTTATACAACTATTTCTTTGGGGAAGCCATGGACCCTGCAGGAGGGCAGTTCCACTCCACTCGACTCCCGATTCAGGACTACGCTCTCTATAGAGTGATTGTCCGTTGCATCCTTCCTCTGTCCACCAGGGACATAGCCACCATGAGACCCTTTCACACCTTTCTCCTCTATGCCCTTATCCACCATCTGGACATAGATATAGGCCTTCACATCTTTCACTGTATCCTGCATGCCTCTAGTGTGTCCACTCAGGGACGAGTCCGCACCCCCTTCTGCCATGTCATCACCTGGATCCTCCACCATCACGGCCGAAACATCACTGACGGCGAGATTACCACGATGACCGACTTCGACGAGATAGGATATAGGAACTTTTCCTTAGCCGGTATAGATGTCTCGGGCACCGGGGTTCTGACTTGGAGACGCCGACCAGCCGCACAGGACATTGCAGACGAGGAGGTCGACATTGCCGACTTAACAGCAGAGTTAGCTCAGCCCGATCCTCCGACACTCTACGAGCGAGTATCCCTTCTCGAGACACAGGTTCAGTCACTCCGGGAGGAATCAGAGGCTTACCACCTTGAGCAGTTGGAAACTAATCAGGGCTACTATACCGAGTATATGAGCGCGTTTGCAGCAGAAAGGGACGAAAGAAACGCCCAGTATGAGGAAATGATGACCATGCTTAGATCCTGGCATCCAGGCTCCCCTGATCAGCCTGGTCCCTCTTCCTAGATGACTTGGACGTGTACCTATTTGACTATCCCTACTGAGTAGGGTTGACTTCTGTGGACTTATACTAGACTTCTGTTTGACTTATGCTTATCCTAGCTTGGCTTGTTTATTTCTAAATTGATTAAGTTAGGATTATGCTTAGTAGAATAGAATCATTTGTTTTTTTTAATGTCTTAAATTGATCTTAAAATATCTTAATTGAGTTTAAAATGTCTTCTTTGTTAAAAATGTTTTACTTTGATTTTAAAATTTTTTTTCTTAGTTTTATTTCAAAAACTACCCCCTTCAAAACTAGGGTTTTCTTCAAAATGGAATTAGCCTAGGCTCTAACCCTAGAACTGCATGCACCTATAGATTTAGAAGCCAGCATCTCACAAGCACCTTAGGGTACTTTGAGTGATAACCTAGAAAGGGTTGAGATGCTTAGGTCTTTGCCTTAACTCAAGATGCTTTAAGTCAGTGCATCTGCAGTAGTTGGGGCACTAAATACAAACTGAACAGCAATCAAGTTAAGTATCAAGATTAGAAAATCTAACTTGAACAAAAACACTTAACTTGACTAACCCTAGCAAAAGCTACTGTTTATAACAGTTAGTAAGTAGCTAATTGGGTTAGACATGTCCCTAAAGATGAAACCAGACTTAGGTCTTAGTTTGTTTCAGTACAGCAAATGCTTTATTATTGCAAATATTTCTTCTGTATTTTTTGATATATGTCAAAGGGGGAGAGTTGGAAAGGAAACAGGGAACAAAAATGCTTTAAAATATGATGTTAATTCTAATATATTTTTATCGAATGATATAGTTAGATTAAAAAAAAAATTTATTGGTATATAAAATATATGATTTTTTAATAGGTATAAGTATTTGAATGGAAAAATTGTCTTAAACTTCCTGCATGTAAACTCAACTCCCTCTTCAGTCCCTACGTCAGAAAAAATTTATTTTCGCTCCTTATATGCAAAGTTTCATATATTTCAACTGCAAATTTATCGAATTACCCCTAATTTTTTTAGATATAAAAAGTCTGAAATAAATTATAATTCTTCATAAATTCAGTATCATTTAATTAAAATCTAATATATTTTCTATTAAATTGAGTATTGCCTAATCAATTCATCTTAAGCTAATCAATTAGTATAAACTCCTAATCAATTGGTCAGGCAGAAAAAGAATTATACTCAATTTGATAGAAAATATACTAAATTCTAATTTAAATATACTGAATTTAAAAAGAATTATACTTATTACTATATTCGAAAAAAGGGTGATACTTAATTTGATAGAAAATATACTGAATTTTAATTATATGATACTGAATTTATGAAAAGTTATATCTCATTTTGGACTTTTTGTACTTAAAAATAATGGGGGCAATTAGGTAAATCAATATATATTAGGGAGCTCAAGCAAATGAAACTTTGCATGCAGAGAGTGGAAATGAACTTTTTCTAACATAGGGACTGAGGATAAAGTTTAAGATGCAATTGGGGATTTAAAGATAATTTACAGTATTTGAATAGATATTTGATATCCGATGAATATGAACGAAGAGTGATGGGGTTGAGCCTGTCAAGGTTGACATAGCTCACAGGGAAGTTACATGTCAAGGTCCATGAAACCTAACCGTTAATGTTGGACTCCCGAATTCACCTCAGGAGAACATATGCCCGAGACCCTTCCGGGTTGAAGACCTCCAAGACCACCTCGGGAAAGAGGACTCCCGAGATCACCTCGGGTGGACATACGCCCGAGACCCCTTCGGGGTGATAGACTCCCAAGACCACCTCGGGAGGACATAAGCCCAATATTATCTCGGGCAAAAGGACCCCGAGATCAACTCGGGAGAGTGGGGCCCGAAGATCATCCTATTCGATAGCATGACCTCAAGTAACCGTCCCTTTTTTCTAGAACAGGATCATCGGATAATTATTACTAATAATTATCGGATAATTATTGTCGATACACTACTAGAATTTTTGCATTCAACAACACATAATCGACAACGATTTTTTGATAAAGTGTTGTCTTATGTCAATTTAACAACAGTTTTAGTATTAACCGTTGTTGTTGTTGGTC
The DNA here is from genome assembly GCA_024364735.1 of Boesenbergia rotunda. Lineage (NCBI taxonomy): Eukaryota > Viridiplantae > Streptophyta > Magnoliopsida > Zingiberales > Zingiberaceae > Boesenbergia > Boesenbergia rotunda. The sequence continues at coordinate 38,917 of JAGFNQ010002612.1, read as the reverse complement.
TGTATACGTAAAAAGACAACAGTAATAACAAAATGTTGTCGTATGTATACTCAACGACAACAGTTATAAAATAACTGTTGTCTATAGGCGGGATTTACAACAACTGATGTGATAAACTATTGTCTATTATGACAATAGACAACAGTTATATTAAACTGTTGTTGTTATATTGTTGTGTTGTTCAAGCAATAAACAAAATCAACGGTGGATATCCAACTACAAAAAAACAACGAACTATTGAATCCTCATTCTCTTATTTTTCGATCCTTAATCATCTTTTTTCTCGTCGCACAAACCCCTAATCTTTTCTCTTCCTCGCCCGCCAACCACCCAAACCCCCGACCATTTCCGCTTCTCTCACACAAACCCCTCGCAGCCACGAGTCGACGCCTCTCCCCCTTCTTCATCGCCCGAGTCCAAGGAAGCCCCGAGAGCGGCGCTTCCTTTCACCCTCGCGAGGTGAGCCCCGACTCCTCTCGCTCTCTTCTTCTTCATCGCGCAAGCAAGGAGGCGACGCCTCCTCACTTACCTTTTCTTCTTCCTCGATCGCGTGCCCTAGCTACTGACGCCCAGGCAAGCAGTACCCTGCGTCAACACCGCATCTTCATCGCTAGCTACGACAGGCGAATTACTCCTTCCCGGCTGAGTGCCACTGCCAGTGGCCCTCCTAGTGAGTTGAGATCGCTATTGATTGTTTTTGGTACCGTGAGTTGGAGCTAACCTAGTCCTCTTCCTAGGGATTTCTGGAAATTAGGGCTCTTGCATGTGGCTGGGTTTCTTCTAATCGAAACAGAAAGGGGCAGAGGAAAGCTTGGTGTGTGGGTTTTCAGGTAAGGCTTGGTTGTGATCTTCATTCTTGGATGTTTCCCTTTGGATTCCCAAACTTGTACGTGAGCTCTATTAGATTCCCAAATTGCATTAGCTAGGTTTAGTTGAGCTTTGATCATTTCTTTTATGTAGGACCCAACTAATTCCTTGATAACTTCATTCATTCACTAACTGTTGATGAGTTTGAAACTAAGAACATTGTCCAGTAGAGCATAATTTTCTGCCAACCCTATTAGTAGTTTACAAGTAGATTTATAGCATCTTATGCTCTTTGGTTTGTTGTGTAAGACTTTGCTATTCAGACAAAAACTAACAATTTGTTTGTAGATATATTTTGTAACTTTATTTATTACTCTGTAAGAAATTATATTTAATGTAATGAAAATGTTTAAGGATCTAAATGTTACTATACTAATATAGGCTTTGGATGTACTTCAATAGTAAGATGCAATCCATATGTCAACCTCAAATAATTTCTCTCAGAATAGATCTGACAATGCATATTATTTTAAATTAAATTTGCTTAAACTACATCTCGGAACTGATATTATGTGAATTTACGCATAAAAATGAATGGTTTGAGGTAGTTACAATCAGGAAACTTAGTGAATTCAAATTATTTTTTTAATGAAATGCTAAAATTGTGGTTATTATGATATTATGAGGCATGACAAATATATCATATAAGCGAGGAAATGTCTTGCTGTTCATTTCATTTCTTTCCTGCATTTTTTTGTTATGAATCATGATCAATGTGCTCCATTGATAATTGAATGTTACAGTATCTTTATTGTAGATGTAAAAATTGTTCCAAGTAAGATAGATTTTTTTTTTATCTATGTTGATTTTTGTGTCTATTATTGCAATTCATGATTAAAACATATGAAGCCCAATTTGACAACCTTGGTAATAGCTCATTATAACAGTTATATCATTCAATTAGATTTAATTAATTAATTTGAAATTTGTAGTCTGCCCTGAAAAAATTGTCTCTTGTTTTTTGTTACACTATATTTGAGATATGTTCCGACTAGGACTTGTTTTACCATTAACTTCAATGCCTTAGGAACACCTACACTATTCTGTCACGAAGAGTGACGAACCAGATTTGAAGAAATCAACAGTTAAGATAGATATCTACAAGCAACATCGCCAAACAATTCAGGTGAGATTTTGTTGCTTACTATGAGTCTCTTTTATTTCTACATCACTTTACATTTGTGATACTAGTTGTTTTAAAAGCCATGTTCCAAATAAGCTATCTTCCTATTTCCTTTTACCTTTATCTAAAATTTTCACCTAATACAAAGTACACTGTAGACTAGATTATATTTAGCATGTTTATGTAACAATTCCCCTTATGTTATTAACTCTTTTGTTTGAGTTATTTCTTTACTGCTGAATGTTCGATCCACAGAGCATGCCTAATTTTGTTAAGCTATATTGCTCTATTTTTCACACAACATCTACTTAATATAATTATCTTTTTTGTGATTTTTTAAAGTGAATCACTCTGCCTGTATTTTAAAAGAGTTGGTTTTTTTTGGTACAGTACCTTAGACCACAGGACCATGGGAAGCTTTCTCAAGTTGAGCTCCTGGTTGTTGATGAAGCTGCTGCTATTCCACTACCAGTTGTGAAGTCCTTGCTTGGGCCTTATCTTGTCTTTCTATCATCAACTGTCAATGGGTATGATTCACCTTTATATATATATATTTATTCCTTCCCTCTCTATGTAAATATAAGCATGGTATTCTAAGTTCTTCCAGCCACTAAGGCTTTAATTTTAGTTTCCATGCCTGTTGTCTACCATCAAGTAGTATCAATTAATACATTTATAAATGTTTACAAGATCTTGACCCAACAAATTTCTGTTTTATCTATCTTTATTGTTTAAGCTATGAAGGCACTGGTCGTTCTTTATCATTGAAGCTACTCCAGCAATTGGAATCGCAGAGCCAAATGAGTGCACAAAATGGTGACGAATCTCATACTGGTAAATGCATTGTTTTCTACTTTTGTCTGAATCTTATAAACTTTGGATTGTTTTTCTTTATTAAATTAAACTGCTGCAACAAGAATCATGGGATATTCTTTTTATAAAATCCTCATAAGAAGAATGTTTCCTCATAAGGAGAATGTTTATAAATCAAACTGCTGCAACAAGAATCAAACTTTTGCCTGCCATTTTTATTTGAATTGAGAATGCACTAATTTTGTGTACTTCTGTGTAGTTTCCATTGGACTCTCACTCTCATTAATCCTCATAAGGAGATTGTTTACTTATTGGATTCCCAAGGTCCTCGCATTCGTGATAACGATTGGAAATATGTTGTGGAAATGTGAGTGTTTTTTGTTAGTATGCATCTAAATTAGTCTTAAAACAATAGTTTATCAACTACTATACCTAATGTATAATTGAAGAGCAATAAAATTGTTTAATTCGTTCCAAGGAAGAAAAGGAAGAAAACAAGTACAGTGGGAAGTAATTAAGGTATTTGTACTTCTATTTAAATCAAAAATTTTTATTGTGTATAATATTGGTATTTTAAGCATTAAAAATATGAATTATCTTTGCCTTAGGTTCCTAGGCAACCGGATGCCAAACAATGTGGATATTATGTGATGAGATTTATGAAGCAAATTACTGAAGAAGTTACATCAATCGAGGGGGATGCATTCCGAACGATAGTAATAATTTCTTTATTATCTCAAATATTTAAAGTTATCTAGTTATAAATTTTTTCAAGTTGTTATGTTTTATTCTGTACAATCATATAATGTGTTTTTGTTCATAGTTTGCAAAAGCAGAGTACTCCCAAGATGAAATTGATGAAGTGCGCTCCGCGATAGCTGATTGTATACAGGATTATATTTGATAATAGGTATGTAAATGTTAGTTACTAAGGTTTAAACTTTTCCTGGTAAATGTTAGTTACTAAGCTTTCGGGTGATATTTCCCTGAATCAAACAATATACATCAACAATATTTTTTTTAGAGATGTTGTAACCTGAGATTATTTTTTATACGTTGGAGAACAATTAGTTTAGTGGACATGAAAGTTACTTAGATGTTCAAATAGATTCGTTGAACAATAGAGTCGTACTAGTTTGGCCAAATTCCTTTTAATGTTGTGGTCTAAAACCTGCAGAAACTTGATATTTAGTTGCTTTCTTGCATCTCTACTTGAATTTGCAGCCTAGCCTTTCAAGTGTTCTCATTTAAGGAGGATAAACTAATCACCACTACAGATCACTGAACTCATCACTAGGAATTAAACTTTTTAACAAGCTGCATTTACTACTAGATACGATTCAACTCAAATATCATAATACTCGAAATAGTAGTGGGCAGACTGAGTTTGGCATGACTAATTGTATGATCGTATGAAATTAACATAAATATAAACACATTCATCCAATAGAAATTCCTTCAATACATTTTTTTCAATATATTTTGGAGCTTCAGCAGTTCTGCCTAACATCCCTGATTGGATGCAATTCTTCAATATATTTTTTTTATTTGCCTAAACAGACACAGTTTGTGATTCAGAATATGATTCTGAATCACAAACAATCAATCAAGAACATGTGTCAGATATTTAATATGGTCGTCTGAGTATTTTCCTTGAAAAGTGGTTGCAAGGCTGTAAATGTCTAGATAAGCCAAGCTAGCAGTTTCCTTATAATTGCAAGTGCTGATACATGCATATCTTTTTTGTTTGTTTGTTTGTTAGTTTGTTATTTTTGTTGTTTGTTGATACATATCTTCATGGATCATTTTTTATTGGACATATGCATTTAATAGAATAACTAATTAGAGTGTTTGTTCTCTTTTTTCCAGCTGCAGGGACTTGTTCATGATCATGTTCGAAGACCATTAATCTGACCTTCCAAGCTATAATTTTTGTGATTTGAACTTCATTGTAAGTTTAGTTGGGTCAGAATTATATACAATTTGAACTCTTGTAATTTGGGTCAGAAGATACTTTAGTGGTTTCGTCTGTAGAAAGGTTTTTGGACAGAAGACACTTTTGTGGTTTCGTCTGTAGAAAGGTTGTGGTGGATCTTTATTGTAAATATGTTGATGATGTTTGATATATATAGTTTTTGTTTCGAGGTTAAATTATTGCCTTTTAATTGAAAATATAATGGAAATATCTTTGTTGTCAAATTGGTATGAAACTGTTGTGGAACATTATAAACGACAACGGTGAATATTATAAACGACAACGGTTTATCACTGTTGTCATTGATAAACGACAACACAGTCATAAACTATTGTCGAATATAATAAAAGACAACGGTGAATTCGGTATACGACAACAGTTAAACACCGTTGTTAAAACCCATCTAAACGACAACAGTGAAAACCCTAAACGACAACAGTGATAAACTGTTGTTATTGATATACGACAACGGTTATAAAACTGTTGTCAAATATAATAAAAGACAACAGTGAAAAACTGTTGTCAAAATGTTGTCGAATGTGATATACGACAACAGTGGAAAACTGTTGTCAAAATGTTGTCGAATGTGATATACGACAACAGTGGAAAACTGTAGTCAAACTGTTGTCGTAGACCAAACGACAATAGTGATTCATTGTTGTCGTAGACCCCCCCTTTAACAACATGGCCTTTAACAACAGTGGAATTTGGCATACGACAACAGTGATTCACTGTTGTTGAATGCATTTTTTCTAGTAGTAATAATACGTGGTAATTAATGTCTTAATTATCGCAACGCCCGTTATTAAGTTTTTATCTAGTAACCGATGATTCAGGGACGTGGATGAGAATGTGGGGATACGTGTGACCGCCGCCTCAGGTATAAATAGTGCTTCGACACCCAGGTAAAAGGGATTTTCTATTCTTTTGGAGACTTCACACATCTTTGTTGATTTCCTCACCTGCTTCTCAATTCGCCTTTCTAACTTGAGCGTCGGAGTGGGCTCCGCCGGAAAACCTTCCGGTGTGTTCCCATTAACGCTCGTGTTACTCTCGCAGAGCGCGATCACCTTCTTCCTCCTCGCCATCCATGTGGGATTCGCCTGGTGACTCACTGTCCGCGTCGATTCCTTCCGGAACAAGTTTGGCGCCGTCGTGGGAAGTTAAATCAAAGCACTAGAAGGAACACAGTTATGATGGAACCAGAGGAACAACCCATTATCTTGACCAAGGAGGAGTTAGATCGCTTGGTCGCCAACGCCGTCAAGGGCGCACTCGAACAACACCAAATTGAGCAAGCCACATCACGTCGGGCAGCCTCGGGGAAAGGGGAGATCCCCAGAATCTCTGCCTCGCACCACCCTAACCGAAGATTTGTCTCGCCACCGGTGGGACATGCGGTGATAACTCCAGCGCATCGACGAGAGTCCTTGGGAGATTTGGAGAAGACTAACTCCGTCGCTTCCAGCATCCTAAGGCAAGAGGAAGGACTGGGGAAGATGGAGGGACCCAAGGTCTTCCAGAAGGCACCCTCCACCCCTTTCTCGCTTTCTATCGTAGAGGATCCCATGCCGAAACAGTTCCGTAGTCCTGGAATCGCTACTATGATGGGAAGACGAATCCAAAGAATCATATTTGCAAATTTGAGAATGCGGCACTCTTGCACCAGTACATAAACAGTGTAAAGTGTCGGGTGTTCTTGAATACTCTATCAAGGGTCGCCCAGAGATGGTTCCAGAGGCTGCCCTAGGTTCTATCAACTCCTTCCTGGAGTTCAGAATCGCTTTCCTGCATCATTTTTCCAGCAGCCGTCGATATCAGAAGACGACGTTAAATTTGTTCGCCCTTAAATAGAAGGCGAAGGAACCGCTGAAGGATTATATCCAGCGGTTCAATTGGGTGGCGCGAGATGTGCCAACCGTGACATTGGAGATACTTGTCAATGCCTTCACGCAGGGACTTTCCGAAGGGGACTTCTTTCGGTCACTGGTGAAGAAGACGCCAACCAGTTTTGACGATTTGCTGGGGCGCTCCATCAAGCACGTCAACGTCGAAGAAGTGCAGCACGCTCGCCGCAAAGAACCAGTCGGAGCCCCTGTGCAATCCACGATGCGGCTCGAAAGTAGGGAACCCCTAGCACCGGCCCGGGCGAAGGATCCTCGATCCAGGAAGGACCACTGGGCTAGTAAGAGAATGCTAGTGGAGACGGTTGACCCCCAGGAACCAGAGCCACTAAAGAAGTACTGCGACTTCCATAGCAGTACTACGCACTCTACTGAGTCTCACACCTTGAAGAAAAGGTTGTCTGAGGAAGCAGATACCAAACCTTGAAAGCGATGGAAGAAAGCCGGGTACCATCGAAGATCCCCTCAACGGAGCTTTTCTCCTTGCAAACGGTAGTTGGGAGAAGACAGAACCCGGCGGCAATCTCGGTCGTGCTCTAGGGGAAGGAGTCAGGAGATTGCACCCCATCGGTCTCCTTCACCCGAACGAGACCCCAAGAAAGGCAAGGCTCCTATGTGTGGTCCTCCTTCCGGCCATGTGGGGGTGATATCTGGAGGCCCTTCCAGAGGAGACTCCTATCGGGCAAGAAAAGCCCACACTCGTCGGTTGGAAAACTATGTCATCAAGACGAGCAGTAGCCAACATCAGGGCCCTACTATCTCCTTCAGCCCTAGAGACATGGAGGATGTGGAAGCCCCCCACGAAGATGCCCTGGTAATTATTGCACGTATAGCAAATTATGAAGTTAAGTGTATCTTCGTGGATACAGGTAGTTATGTGAACATCCTATACAAGGCAACCCTGGATTAGATGCAGATCGATGAGGACGAGCTACATCCCGTCTCCACTTCGCTCTTTAGCCTCACCGGATACCAAGTTCAGTCAATAGGGTAAATCTCTCTATCTCTGTCGTTGGGAGACGACACGCTGGAGAGGACGAGGAGGACTCCCTTCCTGGTCGTTGACTTCCCATCGTCCTACAATGCAATCCTGGGGCGCCCAACACTCAGTGTATTCCAGGCGGTGGACTCGGTCTACCACCAGAAGATCAAGTTCCCGGTGGGCGATCAGGTGGCCGAGGTCAAGTGAGATCAACTAGCGTCCCGACGATGCTACAGCGGGGAGGTCAGATCTGAAGCCCGCAAGAACCCGAAGGCTCATGAAGTTCTACAAATTGACCTCGCCAACCCCTGAGAGGAGGAGAACCCAAAGAAGAACGGAGGGAGGTCGAAAGTGAAGAGGTCCAGATC
>JAGFNQ010002612.1:0-24276 GCA_024364735.1 Boesenbergia rotunda | reverse complement strand
CTTGTTAGCATTGTTTGTTTTCTTTATTATTGTTTCCGCTGTGCAACTAACAATGTAGGTACAAGAAGAATCGAAGAATCGCTATTCACCCTCCCCCTCTAGCGTACGAAATCGATCTATCACTCTAGAAGTCAAAATGGGATCCATGATCAATAGATCTCAGGAGAATTCCTCCTAGGGTATTAGTGTTGGAACTCGGTGTTGAGGCAATCTGTGGTCCGGAGTGGCCAAGTGTTTTGATGTTTGGGCAAAAGGTTTAAGTTAGGTTTTTCTTGTGTTCTCATATGTGTATGTTGAGCGTGCAAGTTGTACAGGTTTACACATTTGAGTCAGCTAAGGCAAGGGACAAGAGCCGAGGGAGGAGGACTCCAAGGGCAAGCCGGGATGTGAACTTCAAAGGGCACACGTGAAGGATAGCATGGAGGCAGGTCGAGGACTTGCGTGCGCATCGGAGGGACGATAGCCGGTGAAAGAGGACTTCAAGGGGCAAGCCAAAGGAGAGGACCTGAAGGCACACGTGGAGGAGGGCTAAGAAAGTGAGTAGGAGTGCTATGGTAGGCTGGGCAGTCGACTGGGGGTTGTCCAGTTGACTGCCAAAACTCACAGAATGGTTTTGGCCCTGGACCAGTCGACTGCTCTGGGAGCAGTCGACTGGTGTACAGCTGGATTCGAACGTTGAGGTTGTCAACGGTCGAATTCTGAGTGGGGCAGTCGACTGCCATCGAGGTTTTCAGCCCGAGTTCTATTTAAAGAGAACTCGGTTTGGGCTGAGATTCTTGACGAAACAAGCTTGGTTAAGGCTTGTTAGTAGTCTCTTGAGTCCAGATCGTGCCAAGGTGCTGTGGCGAGGTTTCTCCACCCACAAGGAGCGATGAGGGCTAGCCGGAGGTTATCCGGGGATTGATCCACCGATGGATTCTTGGATTAGTCACCCGTCCGGGGTGGATACCAAGTAAATCGGTTTGTTAGCAGTGCTTTCTTTGTTGTTTGTGTTTATTATTATTGTTTCCGCTTGTGCATATTAACAACGTAGGAAGAACAAGCCGAAGAATCGCTATTCACCCCCCCCCCTCTAGCGGACATAATCGATCCTACAATTGGTATCAGAGCGAAGGACCACTCTTGATCAGACTAACCGCCGAGAGAGCACACGCTAGAGGAAAAAAGACATGGGAGATAAGTTGGGGGAAGATATCTACACTCCACCGCCCTACGATCATGAAGATTTCAACTTTTGGAGGGTGAGAATCGAGACTTGGTTCGGGATGGAGTGGGCGTGTCGAATCGCGCTTGAAGAGCCTTATGAGACTCCAAAGGATAAGCACGGGAAGAGGCTTAGACCTAGATATTGGAGTCAAGAACAACAAGATCAAGCGAAAGCAAATGAGAAGGTAATTAGTATTTTAATAAATATTTTGCCTAATAACATTTTGAGTTGTGTAGGTGAATATAGAGATGCACATGAATTATGGGATAAAGTCAAAGAATATCATGAAAATCCTGCACAAATTCAAGAGCCCAAAGAAATCAATTCATTGGTTCAAGGAGTGGAAGAAGAAAGTGAGAGGTCATCCACCTCATCTGGAGAAGAGGAGGAGGTCACCACCTCAAGGATTGAGGGGGAGGAGAGACACTCATCTACACAAGAACAAGAGGAAGCATCTTTTTCATCCAAGGTTGAAGAGGAAGTCAACCTAGCCTCTACCTCCACCAAAGTTAAATCGAAAGAGCACATCACATGCTTTGGTTGCAACGAAAAGGGGCACTACAAGGATAAGTGCCCGAAAGGTAAAAAGGATGTACACTCTAAACATATTTCAATTAAATTAAATTCTAACATAAAGTGTAGAACTGGACAAACCCAAGAGAAGAGGAGGATTCGATGCTTCACGTGTGGTGAACTGGGGCACTACCACACCAAGTGTCCAAGGAAGAAAGAGCTCAAGAAAATGGGACACCTGAGGAGATGGGAGAAAGAAGAAAGGAGGAAGCAAAGATAACAACAAGGAGGGACTATAAGGGTAAGGGAGGTAATTCCTAACCCTAGGTTAAAAAGTAATTCAATTTCAAGTTCTTCCTTGCATTTTAAAAATCATGTTAATCATTCATCCATGCATGCTAGGATTAATGAAAATTGTCTACTTGTGCACAATTTTGGATTTAGATATAATGATAAGACTAGGGATAACAAGGTAGATCAAAACCCTAGAAAAAGCATGCATTATGGTAAATATAGGACCTTTGTACCTAAGGATCAAGGCACTAATTCCAAGAAGTGAAGGAATGTGCCTAGAAAGGAGGATAGGTCTAGGGATGTTCAAAGTGGACCTATGGACTCTAAGGTTAAAGGTCTAGAAAGGGAAAATCAAGCCTTGAGGGCAAGGCTTGATAAATTGGAAAAGACCTTAGAAAGATTTAAGGTTGGATCTAAAGGTCTAGATATGGTGTTGGGTGGTTTAAACCGCACCAATGATAGATCGGGATTGGGATACCGATCTAAGAACTCCCATGCCAATGGAAAGAAATATGCTAGGATAGCATGTGATCATGGCAAGAAGGGGGAGTCTAAAAATGGCAAGGGGTGTCATTTAAAGGAAAAAAGGAATGACTTAACCAAGGACAATGTGTCTAAGGTTAAGAGGGTTGAGTTTGTAGGCCAAGAGTCACCGGAGGTACACTGGTGTGGCCTAGTTGTGGTTGAGTCACCAAGGGAGGTGGCTAGGGCTAGGAGCTCAAGGGGGAGCTCTAGGAGCCTTTGGGATATATGGTGAATGGACCTTGGGAGAAGGTGCTCCTAGAGGTCTAGATGGACCATGGAGTGTGCCAAAAGAATTGGAGACGGACTTGAGTCTCAATTCTTGGGTTTTGGCACGGTGTTTTGGGTTTTATGCATGGAAATATGACTTTGGGGTCATATATGTTGGACCTTGGATGGCTATAGAGGGGGTGAATGTAGCCAGACACCCACAAGTTGCACTTTGAAGTTTTCTGCGTGATCAGATTAGCAGCGGAAGAAAATGCAGAACAAACAACAAAGCAGAGAAAGAAACGCAAACCAAACAAATGCTAACACCGTGATGTACAAGGTTCGGGGATAACTTGCCCCTACTCCTTGGCGTGCCCGTGAGGTGGGCGATCCCTTGATCGTCGACAGATCAAGCCCCGGTGAACACGGATAAGATAGAGCCTCCTTCTCGGTGGAGAAACCTCTCCACAGATCTCACAGATGATTGAACTTGAGTACAAGAGATCACACAAGAAGGAACACTCACAAAAATCTCACAGGAATGCAACAAGATTGCTCAAGCACAAAGCAACAGAGAGCACAACACCACAGCAAAAACTTCACTCGTTTTTCTGTCTTCCTTGTTATCGCTCCTCTGCTTCCAGCCTCGTCTTAAGCCTCTGCTCCCATCACCAGGCTCTCCATCAGCATCCACTGATGCTACAGCCTGACCCCCTGACTCCCTGAGCACTCAGTCCATTGAAGACCCTCTCCAGCTGAGCCTCCGTCAATTGCCAGCTGCTCTCCAGATGCCGATGAGACCTGAAACAAGGAAATAGTCAAACCTGCTCCAAGGAAAGCCTCCCATTGACTCTCCTCCAATATTTGAATCCTTCCCTGTCACCTGCAGCATAATCAGATCATTAGAGCAGTATATCAAAAAGAAAATCAAGCATCAGAGATTAAGCGCAGAGAATCGGATACGTTCAGACGCGATCAGAGCGTCTGACAGTGCATTTTGAATTAAAGTGATCGGTCACCGGACCGATCAGAGGGTCTCCTGATCGGTCACCGTACCGATCAGAGGGTCTCCTGATCGGTCACCAGACCGATCAGGCTGGGTTCAGACCGATCAGGCTCCGTCCTGATCGGTCCCCAACGCTCAATCAGAAATCATGATTTCTTTGGGACACTCCTGGACCGATCCCAGGTTGTGGATCGATCACCAGACCGATCCACCCCTTTGCCGGGCAATTTCTGAGCTTCGCAGTCCAAACCTCCTGATCGGTCACCCGACCGATCAGGGAGCCTCCTGATCGGTCACAAGACCGATCAGGTCATGACCAGACCGATCAGGCTCCGTCCTGATCGATCATAGTGAGGAACTCGCGACGCTGGATCGAACGATCTGCACATTGATCCAGATCGGTCACCAGACCGATCAGGAGCAGATCAGTAGGGGAACTCAACCTCAATGTGTGCTCCCTGATCGGTCACCAGACCGATCAGGAGCCAAGCAGTGGGTGAAACACATACTCCCTGATCGGTCACCAGACCGATCAGTCATCGCTGGATCGGTCACCAAACCGATCCATGAAGGAGCACCATGCCAACTTCCCTGATCGATCACCAGACCGATCTAGGCAAGCCCAAATGCACTCTAAGTCACGGGAACAAGCCTCCAGCCCTTCTCTGACTCATGCCATGCCCAGCTTCACTCACTGGGACTTCAACCTAGCCATCTAAGCTAGGACCTGGCTTCACTCACCAGGGTTTTGGTCACCCGACTTCACTCACCGGGACCCGGCTTCACTCACCGGGATTTCCATCACCTGGCTTCACTCACCAGGACCCGGCTTCACTCACCGGGATTTCCATCACCTGGCTTCACTCACCAGGATTTCAACCTAGCTTCACTCACTAGGATTTCAATCACCTGGCTTCACTCACCAGGACCCGGATTCACTCACCGGGATTTTCATCACCTGGCTTCACTCACCAGGACCCGGCTTCACTCACCGGGATTTCAACCTAGCTTCACTCACTTGGATTTCAATCACCTGGCTTCACTCACCATGACCCGGCTTCACTCACCGGGATTTTCAATCACCTAACCCTTCGAGTTAGGATTTTTTCACATGCCAGCTTGCGATCTCCCGATCCACCTGGACTTAATCCAAATCCATTCAACTAAACTTAAATCGTTGTCAACACCAAAACAACAATCGGGCCAGACTACATCAACAATCTCTCTCTTTTTGTTGTTTGACAATCCGATTTAAGTTTAGGCATTAATGATAATTGAAGGCAGTTCAATTATCATAAGGGAATCAAAATCCTCCCCCTACAATAACCCTAAACTTAATCAACCATTTTCTCCCCCTTTGTCAAACATCGAAAAGGGTATGGTTATTAAGTTTAAACATACCTCCCCCTCAAACACGGGTCTCTCCCCAAACCCAAAATAATCATAGTTAAGTTTTGAATTGCACATGAAAATATATACAGAATAATATCATAGTCAAGCATGTATATGTTTCATATGACAAGTAAGTCAAAGGATGATTTTTGAATTGCATATGAGAGGCATATACCATAAATGTATCATGGAAATAATGTATATGCATCATATGACAACAATTATTGCAGTTCCATCAGACTGATGATCGATACAGAAAAATTTCTAATTTATCTATGAACGATCAATTTTCAGAAAAATTTTTGTAATTCTGATTCGTTCAAGATCGGACTGTATTAACACTTGGACTTCCATATGAAGACATATACAGAAGTATATCATGGTCAAATACGTATATGCTTCATAGGATGAGTAAGGAATGCAACTATATCTGAAACATAGTCCTGATTGGTCTCCGTGACCAACCAGGTCTGTTGATTACGTGATACAGAAGTATATCTGATTAGTCTGGGGAGCGATCAAATTTCAGAAAAATTTTGAAAACTCTGATACGTTCCTAATCAGACTGCATTAACAATTTGCATTCCATAACAGGAGAGAGGACTCTATTGATATTCGACATTCCAGAAATATTTCTGGAACACGACATTAAAAACAAGAGTCATGACTCAACAAACCCTTTCTAATGAATTTGAACATTCCAACATAGGTTTGTAACAAATCAGTATTAGGTTTGTTCCAAGTATGATGAATGTATTCCAATCGTAATTGGGTTGTACCAGATTTGTTTGTATCAGTATGATAGTAATCTGATACAATTTGATGAAAGGTGATTGGACTGAGGGGCAGTCTCACACCATTGAGAACGATTTGGGAATTCCCTGATCATCATTGACCTGATCGGTCACCAATCCGATCAAAACTAGACTGATCGGTCACCAGATCGATCAGGGTGAGTCCTGATCGGTCGGTGGACCGATCTGGGTTCAGACAGAAGGTTTTTCAGTTTCAGATTTCAGAAACCGATTTCAGCGATTCTGAAATCAGGTTTGTTTCAATTCTTAGCCATTCCTATACCCCTAATTCAATTGATTTTAATTACTTTGGTTCCAAACATGGGGTCTCTTAACCAAGTGTTATTTCATATCAAGAATTAAGTGTTTCTATGAGGAGAAACAACACATGTTTGTATCAATTTTGATGAATACGTTCTAAGTATGAACTTGAGTCCCAAACACAGGTTTATATCAAAGCATGATCGGTGGGAAATCAAACAAGTCATGGAACTTAAAACATCATAACCTATGTGATCATGTTGTTCTTTACCAAAATTAGTTTTGTGCCAATTCCAATGGATGATTAAAATTCCAAAACATGCTTATTTCACATCATGATCAATTTAAGCTGTGTGTTCATCTTGTTCTTAATCAAAATGGGCATGTCATAGATTAATATTAATAACACATACATTAAAGTCATGGCATACTCAACTAGGTTCATCTCAAACATAAGAACATGTAAGCCTAAGATATATCATGTGTTATTGCAAATATTTTAGTTAACTTCTAGATTTACAGTGAACTATGGAGTTCAATCCAAATCATGGCATATTGAAGCTAAACCTCATGGATTGGATTGAAAAGTCATACTTTCAAGTGTGTATTATAGTCATGGTTCCAACCGATTTGAAATCAAGTTTGAATTAGGCTTCCCAAGCAGGTATGCATGCAATCATTTGAATAGAAAATTCATAGACATGAATAGCACACATGATGAATGCATAATTCGATTTTGTAAAGATGAACTAGACAGTTCCTTCTTTGTTTTGGGAGCAAACTTGGCCATGGAAGAATTTTAATACTAAAGTAGATCATACTTAAGCATGATTAGGTTCTTTGACACATGAATTCCATAAAAATTATTAGCCAAGGGATTACATTGTAATAAGAACAAAAACAATGGGGATCAAATTATCTAATTTGAGTTTCCCATAGCTAATCATGTGTATAACGGTTTTTTTTTCTTAACCATGAATTTGGAGCACCCATTATCAACAACCCATGTTGATAGATGCTCCCCCTCAATCCAAGCTATATAATTCTAAAGATAGAGGTTTTAGGTACCCACATTTTGGGACCTAAGGCATCAATAATAAAGGACTTAGGCACCCATGCCTTAGTCACTTTCTTTCTAACCTTTTGAACCCTAGAATTATTTTGTGCTCTAAATTGGGTTCTTGACATTAAGGATATGACACTAGGTTCTTTAGGTTGGTAACCCAAACCAACCTTGTTGTACATCGCCCTTTGTGAGTTGAGTATCATATCTAATGTTTTAGAGCTTGTTGAAAACTTCTCAAGAACATTCTTGAGGTTTTCAACTTCGCTCTTCAAGTTCTTATTTTCATCCTTCAGGGATTTATCATGTAAATCATTGATGCCCTCAACCTTAGAGGATTTCAATTTCTTTACTTCTAATCTTAATGATTTAACTTTTAGATTTCTTAAGCAACTTAGTTAGGCATGCTATTGTTCTATAGCACTTATCCAACTCGGGAGAGATTACCTCTTCATCATCTGAAGATGATGAAGGCGCGGTTGAGGAGCTACTTGATTCGTTATCACTTTCTTCTCTCGAGCCCTCTAGTGCCATGAATGCCATGTGACAATAAGTGTTCTTCTCCTCCTTCTTCTTCTTGTTGTCACCTGCCACTAAAGCAATACCTTTCTCTTTGGGACATTGGTTAGAGATCTCATGTAGTTCCATTTCATAAAATAGATCTTCTAACTTAATAATTGAAAAATCCTTAGACACCTTGTAGGCATCCACCATGGATGACCACAATGCATTCCTAGGAAATGATTTAAGGACATACCTCACTAGGTCTCGGTTTTCTACCTTTTCATCAATGGAGTGGAGACCATTCAATACTTCTTTGAATCGACAATAAGCATACTTACAGTTTCATTTTCTCCCATTGTCAAGTTCTGGAGTTGGCTGAGAAGGAGGTCCTTCTTGGCAATCCGGGTGTCTTGAGTTCCTTCATGGAGCTCAATGACTTTGTTCCAAAGGTCTCTGGCAGAGGTGAAGGGACCAATCTTGATCAATTGCTCTTTGGTCATCCCACATTGTAAGGTGACCACAGCTTTGGCATTTGCTTCCCCCTTCCGGATTTGCTTAGACGACCACATGGAGAAATCTAGATCTTTTCCCTCAATATCCTTTGGAGGAGAGAACCCCTCCTTGACAGCGAACCACAAGCTCATGTTTGTCTTTAAGTAAAACTCCATTCTTGACTTCCAATATGAAAAATCAGTGTCGTCGAGGAATGGAGGTCGGTTTGTGCTCAATCCTTCTCTTCTAGCCATCTTGCTGTAAGCTCTCGGATGTTAAGCCGTGAACAGAGCCCCAAGCTCTGATACCACTTGTTGGACCTTGGATGGCTATAGAGGGGGGTGAATGTAGCCAGACACCCACAAGTTGCACTTTGAAGTTTTCTACGTGATCAGATTAGCAGCGAAAGAAAATGCAGAACAAACAACAAAGCAGAGAAAGAAACGCAAACCAAACAAATGCTAACACCGTGATGTACAAGGTTCGAGGATAACTTGCCCCTACTTCTTGGCGTGCCCGTGAGGTGGGCGATCCCTTAATCGTCGGCAGATCAAGCCTCGGTGAACACCGGATAAGATAGAGCCTCCTTCTCGGTGGAGAAACCTCTCCACAGATCTCATAGATGATTGAACTTGAGTACAAGAGATCACATAAAAAGGAACACTCATAAAGATCTCACAGGAATGCAACAAGATCGCTCAAGCACAAAGCAATAGAGATCACAACACCACAGCAAAAACTTCACTCGTTTTTCTGTCTTCCTTGTTATCGCTCCTCTGCTTCCAGCCTCGTCTTAAGCCTCTACTCCCATCACCAGGCTCTCCATCAGCATCCACTGAAGCCACAGCTTGACCCCCTGACTCCCTGAGCACTCAGTCCACTAAAGACCCTCTCCAGCTAAGCCTCCGTCAGTTGCCAGCTGCTCTCCAGACGCCGTTGAGACCTGAAACAAGGAAACAGCCAAACCTGCTCCAAGGAAAGCCTCCCATTGACTCTCCTCCAATGTTTGAATCCTTCCCTGTCACCTACAGCTTAATCAGATCATTAGAGCAGTATATCAAACAGAAAATCAAGCATCAGAGATTAAGCGCAGAGAATCGGATACGTTCAGACGCGATCAGAGAGTCTGACAATGCATTTTGAATTAAAGTGATCGGTCACCGGATCGATCAGAGGGTCTCCTGATCGGTCACCAGACCGATCAGGCTGGGTTCAGACCGATCAGGCTCTGTCATGATCGGTCCCCAACGCTCAATCAGAAATCACGATTTCTTTGGGACTCTCCTAGACCGATCACCAAACCGATCCTAGGTTGTGAATCGATCACCAGACCGATCCACCCCTTTGCCGGGCAATTTCTGAGCTTCGCAGTCCAAACCTCCTGATCGATCACCCGATCGATCAGGGAGCCTCCTGATCGGTCACAAAACTGATCAGGTCATTACCAGACTGATCAGGCTCCGTCCTGATCGATCATAGTGAGGAACTCGCGACACTGGATCGAACGATCTGCACAGTGATCCAGATCGGTCACCAGACCGATCAGGAGCAGATCAGCAGGGGAACTCAACCTCACTATGTGCTCCCTGATCGGTCACCAGACCGATCAGGAGCCAAGCAGTGGGTGAAACGCATACTCCCTGATCGGTCACCAGACCGATCAGTCATCGCTAGATCGGTCACCAGACCGATCAGTCATCGCTAGATCGGTCACCAGACCGATCAGTTATCGCTGGATCGGTCACCAGACCGATCCACGAAGGAGCACCGTGCCAACTTCCCTGATCGGTCACCAGACCGATCTAGGCAAGCCCAAATGCACTCTAAGTCACGAGAACAAGCCTCCAGCCCTTCTCTGACTCGTGCCATGCCCAGCTTCACTCACAGGGACTTCAACCTAGCCCTCCAAGCTAGGACCTGGCTTCACTCACCAGGGTTTCGGTCACCCGGCTTCTCTCATCGGGACCCAGCTTCACTCACCGGAATTTCCATCACCTGGCTTCACTCATTAGGACCCGGCTTCACTCACCGGGATTTTCATCACCTGGCTTCACTCACCAGGACCCGGCTTCACTCACCGGGATTTCTATCACCTAGCTTCACTCACCAGGATTTCAACCTAGCTTCACTCACTAGCATTTCAATCACCTGGCTTCACTCACCAGGACCCGGCTTCACTCACCGGGATTTCCATCACCTGGCTTCACTCACCAGGACCCGGCTTCACTCACCAGGACCCGGCTTCACTCACCAGGATTTCAACCTAGCTTCACTCACTAGGATTTCAATCACCTGGCTTCACTCACCAGGACCCAGCTTCACTCACCGGGATTTCCAATCACCTATCCCTCCGAGTTAGGACTTTTTCACATGCTAGCTTGTGATCTCCCGATCCACCTGGACTTAATCCAAATCCATTCAACTAAACTTAAATCGTTGTCAACACCAAAACAATAATCGGGCCAGACTGCATCAATAATATAGCATGAAGATTGGTTTTTGATGTGTAATTGCCATGTAAATCAATTCTAGGGATGCATTATGGATTGGCATGGGCAAAGACATTAAGAGGAAACTAAAACTAGGACTTTAGGTCAAAGTTCTATTGAACTTTTCAGCTAGTTTTGTGTTTTATGTCAAACTTAGGAATGGTGATAGATACATTTTGGAATGTATTTTTTCCAAGTAGATATGGGTACCACTAACCTCTCCACAAAATTTGAGAATTTTAGGAGATTTGTAAAATTTTTGGCATATTTCTGAACTTCGTCAGAAAAGGCTAAAATTCTAAGTTTCAGAGTATCAGTCGACTGCCATTTGGGGCAGTCGACTGGTAAAGGCTGAAATAAGCTTCAGCAGCTGAGTATGTGTTTAAATGATGCAAAACAAGTGTGTGGGGGGCTAGTACACATTGTTTATGGTCATTAGGGATTAAAAGAACCAATGATTGGGATATTGTTGGGTTCCTTTTGATGTTAGGCAAAGGGGGAGAAGTGTTGGGTTTAATTTGGGAAACCAAACACACCTTTTCTAGAAACCCTAGGTTTAGGGGAGCTAAGATTAAGGGGGAGCATGGTTGCTCCATTCTTGGTGTAAGGGGACCCTTAGAATGGTTCTTAAAAAGCCTTTGTAAGTCAAATGCAGGGGGAGCTTTTGAAGAGCTTTAAAAAGCCCGTGTTGTAAAAGTCCTAGCTTGGAGAGTTAGGTGTGTAAAATTCCTATCTTGGAGGGTTAGCTGTGAAAAGTCCTAGCTTGGAGGGCTAGGTGTGTGAAAAGTCCTAGCTTGGAAGGCTAGGTGTGAAAAGTCCTAACCTGGAGGGTTAGGTGTAGGATGCCTTGGGATAGGCTCCATTTTTGCATTGCATATGCATTTGTTTAGCTTGATTTTTGCTATTGACTACTATCTTATTTCCCTAACTTAAACGTATTGCCAAACATCAAAAAGGGGGAGATTGTTGAGGCAATCTGTGGTCCAGAGTGGCCAAGTGTTTTGATGTTTGGGCAAAGAGTTTAAGTTAGGTTTTCCTTGTGTTCTCATATGTGTATGTTGAGCGTGCAGGTTGTACAGGTTTACACATTTGAGTCAGCTGAGGCAAGGGACAAGAGTCGAGGGAGGAGGACTCCAAGGGCAAGCCGGGAAGTGAACTTCAAAGGGCACACGTGAAGGATGGCATGGAGGCAAGTCGAGGACTTGCGTGCGCATCGGAGGGACGATAGCCGGTGAAAGAGGACTTCAAGGGGCAAGCCAAAGGAGAGGACCTGAAGGCACACGTGGAGGAGGGCTAAGAAAGTGAGTAGGAGTGCTATGGTAGGCTGGGCAGTCGACTGGGGGTTGTCCAGTTGACTACCAAAACTCACAGAATGGTTTTGGCCCTGGACCAGTCGACTGCTCTGGGAGCAGTCGACTGGTGTACAGCTGGATTCGAACGTTGAGGTTGTCAACGGTCGAATTCTGAGTGGGGCAGTCGACTGCCCTGAGAGCAGTCGACTGCCATCGAGGTTTTCAGCCCAAGTTCTATTTAAAGAGAACTCGGTTTGGGCTGAGATTCTTGACGAAACAAGCTTGGTTAAGGCTTGTTAGTAGTCTCTTGAGTCCAGATCGTGTCAAGGTGCTGTGGCGAGATTTCTCCACCCACAAGAAGCGACGAGGGCTAGCCGGAGGTTATCCGGGGATTGATCCACCGACGGATTCTTGGATTAGTCACCCGTTCGGGGTGGATACCAAGTAAATCGGTTTGTTAGCAGTGCTTTCTTTGTTGTTTGTGTTTATTATTATTATTTCCGCTTGCGCATATTAACAACGTAGGAAGAACAAGTCGAAGAATCGCTATTCATGCCCCCCCTCTAGCGGACATAATCGATCCTACACTTGGATGGCTAGAGAGGGGGTGAATGTAGCCAGACACCGAAACTTAGCACTTTGCAAATTTCTGCACTTAAACGTTTAGTAGCACAGCGGAAGCAAACAAAAACAGAATATGCAGAATTGAAACCCTAAGCTAAGAACAAACACAAAAATGCTAACAAGAGGGTTTACAAGTTTCGGGGATTACTTGCCCCTACTCCTTGGCGTGCCCGTTAGGTGGGCGATCCCTTGATCGTCGGCAGATCAAGCCCCCAAAAATTCTGGATAGTAAGCAACCTCCTTCTCGGTGGAGTGACCTCTCCACAGCATTTCAAGATGATGAAGTATAAAGTACAGGAAACACAAGAAGGATCTTACTTAGCATATAGAACCACAAGAACACAAGCAAACTTCTCCGAGCTCCACCCAGTGCAGATCTCACGCAAGACTCTCCTCTTCGTGTCTTCTCGCTGATGGACTCAAGCTCCTTGTTTCTTCTTCCAAGTGCTCAAGTAACACAAGGTTGCTTCAAAGATCACAGTTGCTTGCTCAAGATGATGGAACAGTAGATAGCACAAGCACAATATGGAGAACTTGATCACGCAGCAAGAAGTGTACTCAGCAAGCTCTCGCCGGAAGACTATACAGCTCTTCTCTGCTACGCAGCTTAAGTCTCTCCACTGATCGCCAGATCACCACCTCACTGCAGCCTCTAGCTACTCACCTGCAACACCCAGCTACCACTGAGCTCTTCCTGGACTCCCTGAGCTTCCCTCAGCCAAGCTCCGGTCAGCAGCTCCAGCCGTTGCAACCTGTGATGGCAAATGGACAAACCTGCTCCAACGAAAGGCTTCCATTGACTCTCCTTGAGTATTTGAATCCATCCCTGTCACCTGCACACTTAATCAGAGCATTAGCACAGCATGTCAAGCAAAGAATCAAGAATCAGATATTAAGCGCAGAGAATCAGATGTGTTCAGACGCGATCAGAGCATCTGACAGTGCATTTTGAATTAAAGTGATCGGTCACCGGACCGATCAGAGAGCCTCCTGATTGGTCACCAGACCGATCAGGGTGGGTTCAGACCGATCAGGCTCCATCCTGATCGGTCCCCAATGCTCAATCAGGAATAGTGATTTCTCCGGGACCGATCACCAGACCAATCCCAGGTTGTGGATCGGTCACCAGACCGATCCACCCCTTTGCAGGGTGATTTCTTAGTTTCACAGTCCAACCCTCCTGATCGGTCACTGATAGATACCATTTTGTTGATTATTTTAATTGCTAAAATCCATGTTTGACCTATGTTTTTATTGCTTAATTGTGAAATTGCCTTAGGTTTTAGAACTTACTCTTATTTTGGACTTAATTGCAAATTTACACATATTTGGATTATTTGGCCACTAAATTCTTGATCTATTTTTTGTAGGCATGAAAGGTTCATGGACCTAGGGCATATCGGGTCAAACTTGAGTCGGAAGTGACCCGGATCGAGTTATCAAGATTAGGATTAAATCTGGGTCGTCCGATTCAAGAGCGGCTAGATCTGAGCCATCCGGGACCATCTGAAGCAATCCGAGCTAGGGTTAGGGTTGATCAAGCACTCTGATCAAGATCTGAAGGTTTCATCCCAATCAGAGCTCATTCAACCGTTGGATCAAGCTCGGAGGGCTCAAGATCGTCCATTCAAAGATTAGTGTGATCTGGACCATCCGTTGCAAATCTAGAGGATCCGAGCTACCATGAGGTAGATCCTGACCCCTGATCATCATCATCAAAGTTTGGGTCAGATCAGATGAAGATCAGCCGTTGGATTCACCAAATCAATCTGGGTCATCCATTATTAAGTATTTAATCAAAAAATCCCCACATTTCCTCCTCGTCGCGTCCTTGCCGCAGCTGGTTTCCTTCGTTTCTTCTTCATTTTCTTCAGCAAGTTTTTCTTCAACCAAGGCGTGACCACCTCGATTCGAAGCTCATCCTTGAGTGACAGCAAGGATTTGGATTGAGGCTTAGTTAATTTCAGTTTTTGCTGTAATTTCAGTTCTGCATATAAATTTTGTTTCTGAAATTTCTGGGTTAGCCACTTAGTTTCGTTTCTGAATTGTTTTGCTGTAATTGAGCTTCAGTTCTTCACGTTAAGTAGTTTAGGAGTTGTTAAGTGGACAATCAGAATTAATTTCAATTAGTTTTACACCTAAATTCTTGCGTGCCATTTTTGTTGCTTGCGTATCACTCTTGCGTGCCACATTTTCTGCAGATTTCTAGCTGTAGTTTCTTAATTTTGTGCCAAGCGAACATTAGTTTCCTTCATGTTTGTCTGAACTTAGATTAGAGATTCAAATTCAGCTTGCAGTCATTTGTTTTAGCTTGCGATTACTTGCACTTCTACTGAACCTTTGCATTTAAGTTGTCTTTACTTATTTGATTTCTGAATTGGTCAGTTCTATTACTGTAATTTTCAGTTTATCCCCTTTACAGCTAGCCTCTAGCACTTGATATCACTTGCTTTGTTGGGGTGTTAAGCACTTGAATTGTCCTGCATTTCGGCACACTCAATCTGTACTCTTGTTATGCATTTCAGCTTCTGTTTTTGCTTAAGGTTGTGCTGAATTAATCTGAATTTGGATGCTAAATGTCTTCCTTTGAATCTGAGTTTCAAATTACTGATAGCTTGCCTTTCTAAGCTACATTACTTAGTTCTTTGTCTGAATTGCTAGTTCATTGATTTGCAAGTTTCAATCCTCTTGGCACAGCTGATTTCACCTCTCGCAAGTTGTATCAAGTGTGTCTCAATTTCACTTTGTATCAAGATTAGTCATCAGGTGGAGATTCAAGTGGGATGCATTTTTAGTGTGTTGTAGAGTTCGAAATTAGCTTGTTTCTGGGCTAGCTCATTACTGAATTCAATTTCCCTTTTAGCATTACTATCAAGCATTAATTCTGCAATTTGATCCAAGTTTCGGCATTAATTCCAAACTGAAAATTTCAGTCTTGTTTAGATTCAGTTATTTAGCATTGGAATTGTAATTAGAATTAGAATTGTTTTCTAGATTCGGATAAGTTCCTTTGGTTGATTCATTCTACCTTTGATTTAGTTATTATTTGCTATCGCTCATTTAATTCCTTTGGTTAGTTTTCCTTTATTTCTATTGTGATTTCATTTCTAATTGCAACTCAAAACCCAAATTTGAATTGAACCCCAAAAACATCAACGACACATAAATACAAGCTCGAATCACACAACATCAACTAGTCCCTAGGAAAAATACGACCTGTGGCCCCTTTACTACGTTTTCATATTTTGATTGCAAAAAGGGTTTTCAGCATATTATTCATATTCTAAATTTGGAGGACCCACATTCGTGACAGTCTATTTTGAGTCCGTCAAATTTTTGGCGTCGTTGCCGGGGAAGCAACTAGTTGATTTGTTTGATTTTTGCTTGCGCACTTATTTCATATCATTCTTGATTTATTTTTGTGCTTATTGCTATATCTGTTGATTTGATTTTATTTGTTTTATCTCTTTATCTACTTTTACTGCGATTTGTTTTATTTTATGACCAGGTCTACAGGTGGTGATCTAGAAGAATTCGACCCTGAGATTGAGAGGACTTTCAGAGCCAGGAGGAGCCAGGGCATTCTTTCTGAGACTACAGATATCCCTCCTATTCAGACTATTTTCACTCACTCGGGCAGTATCTGTAACACCCCAAAATTTTTCCATATGAAATATTATGAATTCATGAAACATTATTATTATTATGAAATATTATGAATTCATGAAACATTATTATTATTATGAAATATTATGAATTCATGAAACATTATTATTATTATGAAATTTCATGATGGGCTTGCCTTAATGGGCTTGGATGTGGATTAGTGCAAAATGTGATAAAAAGGAAATATAGAAAGGAGGAGGCAAGGATTAAACCTTGAACCTCCAAGTTGCACTAATTATGTCATAACCAACACACCAAGCCATATTTCATGTAGAGGGAATAAGAAACATGCTTGTTAAAAGCTAGGGAAGTGAAGAGACATGTCTCTTCATGAGAAAAGTATAAATAAGAGAAAGAGAAGTTGGAATAACTTCCTCTTCTTCTTCTTCTTCACTCTCCCCGCCGAAATTTCACTCTTCCCCTTCCCTTTCATTTTCGAAAAGTAAACCCTAGGGTTCTAACCCTAGGGGATTGGAAGGAAGGAGATCTCACCCAAGGACCTTGCTCTCTACTAGGGCCAAAGGATCTAGAGAAGTTTTAGCAAAGGAAATTCTCACTCTCACTTCAATTAAGGGTACCCTAAGGAGTAAGAGAAGGAGAAATTCAAGCGAAAGGATGTAAGTATCCCCTCGCCTGCAGTGTAATGGTTATTATATGTTTGTCTCCTTGATTGTTTAGAAAATGGGGACTTTTTACCCTTTGTAAGTTTGGCCACCCCCTTAGGGGAAGGCCTTGGTTCCTTCTTGTTACATGAGTAGACCCTTGGAACTTAGGGTATATGTATATGTTGTTTTCTTCATGATGTTATGAACAAAATTTTAGGGTTTTACCCTTGTGTAAGTTTCGGCCAACACCCTTAGAAGAGGCATTGGTTACTTCTTGATGCTTGAGGAGAACCCTTAGGACTTAGGGTATACCTATATATTGATTCCTTCAAGTTGTGATAACAAAAATTAGGGTTTCTCCTACCCTACAAGTTTCGGCCAACCCAAGAGGGATTAGGGTTTAGGGTTGCATAATTATCATATGATGTAATCTATGTTTAATAAGTGGCATGATATGTATGTAAGATGTTTGTGTAAATGCTTGTATGAATGTTGATTCAAAAACCCTAGTTTTCCCCTACCCTACACCATTCGGCCAACACCTTAAAGTTAGGGTTTGTGAAGGTTAAAATACCCTATAGGATATGCTTATGTTTGGGATGATGATATGAATAGGCAAGTGATGTTTAAATGAAATGCTTGATTGGAAAAACTTAGTTTCCTCTTAACATGATTTTCGGCCAAGGCATGATCTATTAGGGTTGTAAAAGTTGATTACCCCAGGATGTGTGCTATGCTTAGTATGAAATATGATGTATGTATGAGCATGCCTTATAGCCCATGGGGCACCCTTATGAAATTGCATGTGATATGTATGTATGATGTGTGCTATGCTTAGTATGAAATATGATGTATGTATGAGCATGCCTTATAGCCCATGGGGCACCCTTATGAAATTGCATGTGATATGTATATTAAAATGCTTGAACGGATACTCTACTAAGTATGGGATCAAGAGCACCCTTTATGTTGTGTGGTGTGTCCCTACGGGATCATGAGCACCCTTGAAAAGTGGTGTGTCCCTTAAGAATGATTTGGAGTACTCCTTAGCATATATGTAAAAGCATGATAAGTATTTTACTTTTAAGTTGTGTACCCGACTCGGAAGGGGGTCGTTAAACAAATCCGGGGTGCATGTTAACGTAAGGTCATGGCTCCGGTAGGACGGAAGGGTCCTGCTCTAATTGATTGGTGGCTCGCTACCCCAATTCATTAGGGAACGCGCAATAGGTAACGCGCGATATGTGGTACACAACTGGGCCCAATATGATATGGATGTATTTTTAAGTAATACCATTATAGAATTGTTTTGAAAACATTCATTGAAAACACTTATTATATGTGAAGAGTATGCTTAAGGTACTTGATACTGCATGCTTAGAAACTTGGATGTTTAGTATGCTTTGATGAACTCATGCTTATGATTTATTATGTGTACATGTTGTATGCTTGCGTATGGATTTTGCGAGTAGGACAGGATCCTTACTAAGCATTTGTGCTTACTAGTTTATGTGTTGTCTTATGCTGCAGATAAGGGTAAGGAACACTTAAACTAATGGAAGAAGCAGGAGGCTGGAGATGTGTGGGGTGGTGGCTCAGGAAGAAAGATCTTTATATCTACATTACTATGTTTATGATAACATTTTCTTCAAAAATGAATGTTACTTAATTAGGTTTGATATTGCATGATAATGATTACACTTAGAATTCCCATATACTTGATTTTGTTTGGGTAGGTTGTGAGCTTGAAATAATATGTGAACCTATCATGTTATAGAATAACTTTTGATTAAAATATTTCAAATGACGTGCTAATGATTCAAGCATGACATGTGATTGACATGTATTTGACTAGCATGCTTAGCACTTAGTCCCTGCATCGTTGTTTTAATTTTATGCTAGAAGATAGAAAAAAATATTATTATATGATTGATTGTACGTAACCCCGCCCCGAGAGTAGATATAAGGGCGGGCGTTACAGTATCATGGCAGACCACTAGAGAACTATGAAGGAGCTCGCAACACCAGATGCTTCATTTCAGTACTCCATCATAGCTTATCCAGAGCTGGCGGGAGATTTTGAGCTCAGATCTGGACTCATCAATTTGCTGCCAAAGTTTCAGGGATTATCTGGAGAGGATCCAAACAGACACCTGCACGAAATCCATGTTGTATGCTCTACTATGAAGCCTCAGGGCATTTCTGAAGAAGATATCAAGCTGAGAGCTTTCCCCTTTACACTGACAGGAGCAGCAAAAGACTGGTTTTACTATCTACCCACGGGGCACGTGTCTAGTTGGATCTCCATGAAGAAAGCATTTTTGGAAAAAATATTTCCCAGCCTCCAGAACAGCAATAATCAGAAAAAGCATCTGTGGAATTCAGCAAGTGGTGGGGGAGACACTTTATGATTACTGGGAAAGATTCAACAAGTTGTGTTCAAGTTGCCCCCAGCATCAGATCAGTGAGCAACTTTTGATTCAGTACTTTTATGAGTGATTGCTGCAGATGGACAGGATTATGATAGATGCTGCAGCTGGAGGAGCCTTAGTGAACAAAACGTCAATTCAAGCTAGGGAACTCATTTCAAATATGGCTGAAAACTCACAATTGGGAGCAGAGCATTGACCACTAGAGGAGTGGGTGAGGTTCAGATAGTTCCTACTGATCAGAAAGAGATAAGGAATTCATTGGCAGAGATCACATCACTTATTAAGCAGTTGAAGGTTAACAATGCAAATCAAGGTTCAAATCTTTCAGCAACTCCACAAGCTAATCAAGTGATGAGTGTGTGTAGCATTTGCTCTAGTCAAGAGCACACTTCAGATTTATGTCCCACCCTCCAACAAGACGAGACAGTAGCAGCATTGGTAAGAGGATAATTTCAAGCAAAAAACAATCCTTACTCCTCTACTTACAACCCCGGTTGGAGGGATCACCCAAATCTAAAATATGGGAACTCTTTCTGCCAATAAAACCCTCAAACACAGCAATTACAGCAGCCTCCCCAGAATTTCCAGCAAGCACAGCCACAATTCCAGCAGCAACAGCAATTTCAACCTTCGAATCTGAATTTTCAGCCCACATTTCAGCAACCGCAGCCCCTATTTCGGCAATTCCAGCCTCAACTCCAGCCATATCAGCAAGGGCAGCAAGGATTTCAACCATTCTCAACTTTCCAACCTTCCCAGCAAAATTCCCAGCCTTGGAATCAAAGTTTTCAGCCACACAATCAAGAATTTCAGCCCAACCAATTTCAATCTCCACAACAACCATTTCAACTGCAAAATCAGAATTTTCAAGGCTGTAATTCTCAGCAACTTCAACCCACATTCCAACCTACTTATTAGCCAATTCAACAGCAATTTCAGAACTCCAATCAGCCCCAACAGCCCCAATTCCAACAATTATAGCAAGATGATATCATTGGAGCTTTACAAAACCTCGGAAGGCAAATGGGACAATTGGCTAATGATGTGAATCAACTTAAAGCTCAAGGATCAAGCCAACTACCTTCCTAAGCTGTTCCCAACCCAAAGGGAAATGTTAGCGCTATTTATTTGAGAAGTGGGAAGGTGGCATCAACTCAAAATGACCCAAGAGCTGAATTTTCTGAAAACAGGGTAGCATGTTCATTTCCAGCCCAAATCAGTGCCGAAACCACTCCAAATTTAGTGGATACCACCCCTAGCCTGTGCCCGACTCCTTCCTCAAGCAATCCTCCAATTTTGGTGGAAAACGGAGAAGAAATCAGTGTCGAGGCAGATTTTACAGCAGTCATTCCAAGTGGAGCAGCAGCTTACAACTCAGCCTTTCCATTTTCGGTTTAAGAGGAAGAATTTAGGGTACCCTTGCCTTTTCCACAGGGGAGAACTCCAACCAAAAGACACGTGGAGGAGGAGAAAGCAAAAGAGTACAATGAGCTGGTAAAACTTTTTAGTAAAGTTGAAATTAATGTACCCTTGCTGACAATGATTAAACAGGTTCCTAAGTATGCAAAATTTTTGAAAGATCTATGTGTTAACAAGAGGAAGCTTAAGGAAAATGAGTTGGTCAGCATGGGGAAAAATGTTTCATCACTCATCCATGCCATACCTCAGAAATGTGAAGACCCTGGGATATTTACTGTATCTTGTGAGATAGGGAGCACCACGCTACATGATGCTATGCTTGATTTAGAAGCTTCTATTAATATCATGCCCAGGATAGTCTTCCAGATGCTTGGCATTGGTCCTCTACAGCCCACGGGAGTTGTGATTCAGCTAGCAGACAGAAGCCAGACCCGCCCGGCAGGAGTTATTGAAGATGTTTTGGTTAAAGTGAAAGAGTTGATTTTCCCTACGGACTTCTACATTCTAGACATGGAGGGAGAGTACCTTGTATGTAGATCCCCACTTATCCTTGGAAGGCCTTTTCTGAAGACTGCTAGAACTAAAATTGATGTATATGCTGGCACCCTTTCGATGGAGGTGGGAGACACAGTAGTCCAGTTTAACATTTTCGACGCCATGAAGGACCCTAGGGGAGATCACTCTATTCTGAGCTTGGACACCGCAGATGAGACTGTTAAGGCACAGATCATTGATGACGATGGTACATTTGACATAGTGGGAGGAGAGTTGATTTCAGAGGAAGCTTTACCTGATTTTTCTTGTTTTCTATTTTGTGATGATATTGTTCTTGATAGCCCTAATCTTTTTAATAAGGTTGTTGCAAGTATTGCTAAGGAGGAATGCACAGGAGATTATTCTACAGGTGTAGGGGATTGCACAGAGCCCCAGGGACCACCACCATTTCCAGAAAGTGTAGGGACTTGCATGATTGGAGCAAGTACCCAAGAATCACCTATTCTAGTTGATTATCCACCAGATTTTGAGCCTGAGATGGAGGTATTTCTTGTAGACCCAACAGACATTTTTCAGCATGATCAGGTAAGTATTTCTTCTTTTCCTTTAGAAAATCTCAGGAAGATGTCTAGAATTGCAGGTGAAGCATGTATTGATACATTTTTTGTGAGAAATAATTGTGAAAAATTTATTGAGGCACCCAGGCTTGATTTTATTGGTTGTGACACATTGCTTAATACATCCTTGATGGAAAATAATTGTGATATTTCTATTGAAGTGCCAAAAATTGATTTCTTTGTTTGTGAAGAGTTCCTGGATGCAAATTTTGTAGGAAATAATTGTGAAAAATTTATTGAGGCACCAAGAATTCATTTTATTGGTTGTGACACATTGCTTGATACATCCTTGATGGAAAATAATTGTGATATTTCTATTGAAGTGCCAAAAATTGATTTCTTTGTTTGTGAAGAGTTCCTGGATGCAAATTTTGTAGGAAATAATTGTGAAAAATTTATTGAGGCACCAAGAATTGATTTTATTGGATATAATGCATTTTTGGGTACATTTTATACAAAGACTAATATTGTTTCATTTCTTTCTTACCTTGCAGGGTCCCAAAGGCTTCTGGAGTGGGTGCTTCATCTCAACGGACTTAAACCTCCTGGAAGGTGTTCCAAAAAGAATAAAGAGGGAGTAGATTTTACTTTAATTCGAAAAACTCTACCTCTTAAATGGGTCTTGTATCTAAATAACCTTCGGCCACCTGAACAGATTGCAGTTAAGTCCAAGTGTGGGGGAGCGATGCACCGTAAAGTTAAACAAATGAAAGAAGCTCTTTCGCACACCCAGACTCCTCCACTACCATGATGGAGGTTGTTTCTTGATAGACTCCAACCGCCCGAAATAAAGGGAGTTTGATCTTTCTTGCCTTTTTCTTTATTGCATTTTTCCTTTAATTGAATCCTGGCTAATAAATGCATGAGTAGAGTAGAATGACTAGGAGTCATTGTAAATACCTTGTTATTTCTTTTTGCATTTTTTCTTACATGATTAGGAATAAATGTATCCCTCTAGGTTATCTCCATAGCATTTTAGAATCTCTTGGAAAATAAATTAAATTTGGTTGTTAAAATTTAGGGTTTGAGCTAAATGGATGAAATCTTGGTTGCTTGAGTACTATTTAGTTTTAGATTCTTAATTGAGGGCTTGAGACGAATTACTTTTGCCTAGTGAGAATTAGCCTTATTTTTGTGACACACCTATGTTATTGTACTCTAGGAACTTGCTTAGGTTCTTTCAAAATCATATTTCAATGATTGGATCACATCTATAGAGGCTAATCACTTTGTTTACCTTTCCATATCAATTTTAATAAAAATCATGTTCATTCCATTTTTCTTTACTTATTTCTTACTCTTACCCTCACTTTTCTTTGGGACTTGTTGTTTGAAATGTTTCTTAATGCTATTTTGCCCGAGACGGACAAAGATTTAAGTGTGGGGGAGTGACTAGAGTTTGGAATTATTTTGGAGCAAGGATGCAGTTCATTTCAAAGAAAAAAAAATTTTGTGAAATTGAAGCCAAAGGTGCCAAGTGAGTGAATTTGGAATTCCAAAAATGAGCGAAAGATGGAAGCAATTGGAGATCTAGCTTCCTTAACATATTTTGAAGATCCAAGTGGCATGGTGTGACAATGAAAAAAAAAATCTGCAATGGAAAACAATGGCACGCAAAAGCTTGTGCCAAGGTGAAGAAAAGAAAAAATCTGCTATTTTGGATGGGAAATTGACTTGGATCAAAACTATAAAGTTGGAATTTTGGGAAGCCAAGATCAGCACATCTTGTAGAGACTGAGTTGAAGCTGGTGGAGAGCAGAAAAATGGAGATCTGTGAGCTGGAATTGCAGCAGAAAAAAAAACAGAAAATGCAGTGAAGGCAAGGTCTGCTGAGCTGATTTCAATATCCTTTAGAATTGCAGCTGTTTTTGTCGGGTTTGTTTTGGAACTGCAAACTGAACAAAATCTGAGCTGGAACAGATCTGAAACACAACAGAAGAAATATGTGCCAAGTTCAAGTGCAGAAATTGTCAACTTGAAGCTGAAATTGATTTTCCTGGGTTGTAAATCAGGAACAAAGATATGAATATTCAAAGAGTGATGAGTGCATCCTTTGCTGATCAGAATTGGAAGGAATGTGGCTTGCTGGGATGTTTTAAATCAGAACAGGAAAAATCAGAGAAAAAAAAAAAAAAGGTTGTAGTGCCAAAATTCCAAGTGAAGCATTTAGGTTCTCCACTACCATTTGCTCAAACTATCTCACTACTATCTATGCCAACTGATATGAGAAATTAGAATTTTGCAAGATCTGAATGCTCCATTTAGAAGACTTGAGAGCAGAGAAAAAAAAATAAATAAGAAAAACAGTTTGAAGAGAAAAAAAAAAGAGAGCAAAAACAAAGGTGGCACACAAAAGGCAAACTTGGCAAAAGGAAATCA
>JAGFNQ010002611.1:306608-365475 GCA_024364735.1 Boesenbergia rotunda | reverse complement strand
TGGTGCCTTTTGGTGCCTTTTCATTTTTTTGGCCTTTTTCTTCTTTCCCTTATTCTGTTCTTTGGGCTTCTTCTTAGAGCCTTTCTTTGAGGAACCAACTAACAGTACCGTCTTCTGATCCTGCTTTACAGAAGGCTCTACAGTCTTCAGCAGGTTGAGCAACTCAGGAATGGTAGTCTCCAGTTGTTCATCCGATATTCATCACAAATTATGAGTAACTCTTGGGCAAACAATGCAGAATTAAGTCAACACTTAGTTCGTGATCCATTGCAAATCCGAGTGTGCCTAGTCGCTCAATGTACCCCAACATCTTCAACACAAACTGTGAGACAGAAGTGCCTTCCTGCATCTTAGAGGTGAAGAGGAGTCTGGAGACCTCGAAACCTTTCGGATCTCGCCTGCTCGTCAAACAGCTCATGAAGATGGAAGATGATGGTATGAGCATCCATATGCTCATGCTGCTTTTGAGCTCAGGTACCATAGCGCCAGCATGATGCAACTCGCAAGTTCAGAATCGGCCACATGTTTCTGATAGGCCACTAACTGGTCTGGAGTTGCATCTTCGGAGGATGGTTGGGAAGTTATTCTTCAAGGACATAAGCAAGCTTTTCTGCCTTGAGGACTATCCTCAGGTTTCGAAGCCAGTCCATGAAGTTTGGCCCAGTCAGCTTATTGGTGTCCAAAATGGAACGCAAATTCAGAGAAGACATGATCAAGTGATTATCCTAGAAATACAAATTGAGCTTATGTGAGAAGAATGATAAAGAATGCATCAATATACATTAATTAAATCCTATTTATTTTTCGAATTGAATAACCCTTTTTATCAATTCGGGAGATCGTAGGAACATCTCCAAATAGGTTGATATCCAACCATAGATAAGAACAACCATGGCTAGAGTCCATCAAGTTATTCTTAGCTATGAAGGTAGGTAATTATACCGATTACATATTATACATATGTAACTATCACATTATGCTATCAACTAATTGAATGTTTGCATAAATCATTGGGTTGTTAACTCATTAACAAGTATGCAACAATATACATAGCACCCAACTGCACCTCTCTTTACATCGACCTTGGCTGTGGCACAACAAATCGATGCTCCAAGCTTAAGGCTGACCCATTAATCAAGAAATAGTTTTAATATGGTTGGAGCTCATTCAACCGTTTAGTCAAGCTTGGATGTGTCCAACAACCAAAACTAAGGATTGACCTCTGACTCCAACTATATTAATCATAAACTAATTCCATGGTTTGAACATGTTGAGGTTCAAGCCGGGCATGGATGTGTCCATCAACCCAAACGAGAAACAAAACTCCGGTTCTAACCATATTAATAGAAGGTGTTGGCCTTAATATTTTGTAAGGGGTTTTGGGTCTCATCATTTTCCTTTTAAGCACATTCATGACATATAATTATGTCATGTTCTAATGATTTCCTTAATAAAATATGTATGTGACTTAATTTATCAAGTCTCATTAATTGAATTAGGAACTGGATTTCCTAATTCTAATTTCATACTTTATTCAAGTAATTGTTTTGGGAAACAATTTCCTAAATTGTCATAATCAATTTCGGAAATAATATGTTTAAGACTTTGATTTCTCTAAATCAAATCTTATTAAATTAAGAGACAGATTCCCTTAATTCAACCACATATTATTTACATGAAAATCTTATTTAAGGAAATAAACTCTATAGGAAACAATTTTCCTAATTAATTTTGGAGACAACAATATGTAAGAGCATCACCTCATAAATCAAATAAGGAAATTATCATTTGAGAATCACCTCAAAAATTTCCAAGATTTGATCACATATTTTATTTATGGATAATTAATTACAACAAATTATTTACTTTGGGTGGCTCCCCGAGACACTCCCCAAAGAAAAGAAATTTGTTGTAAATCTAATTGGCCTGCTCCCCGAGGCCTACCCAAATCAATTTTAACAATTCATATTCAAAATAGGAAATTAAATTATAACAACTAACTTTAATTTGGGTGGCTCCCCGAGGCACTCCCCAAAGTAAAGAATTTTGTTAATAATTTAAAAACCAATTTGAATTTAATTGTCAATTAATGTTTCCATAAAATGTCTAGACTTTCATGAAAAGAAAGTGCCCAAAATTATGAGCTTTCCATAAATGGAAAGTTTCCAAAATTAAAAGGTTTTCAGAATTATTGTAAGTTTCTGGTACAAAGAAAACTTACGTATTTCCAAAATTGGAAAATTTCCAAAATTAGGAAATTTTCAAAATTGGAAAGTTTTCAAAAATGGAAAGTTTTCACAATTATCATAAAATTTCAGAAACAAAGATATTTCAAAAGTTTGCGAAATTTCATGAGGATTTCCAAACTTTGAAATTCCTAAATCTAAAATTTACCATAATTGGAAAGTTTTCATAATTGAAAAATTTTCCAAAATTGAGATCATGACAAAGTTTTCCGCAAAACAATTATATGATTATGTCGAACACTAACCGGCTCTGATACCACTGTTGGGACCGGGTGCATGCCGACGCGGACACGTATTGTAATTGTTATGTAATTACATGCAGCGGAAACAAAAGCATGAATAATTTCCTAAATTATTCTAACACGTATCCTAAGCATACAATGTGTTCACATAATCGTAATATAAAATTTTTGCAGAAAAGGAAATTACTCTACGAATTACCTTGCGTAACTTGGAAGAAGGGACGAGATCCAACCGTTAGCGTCCCTTGAAAGCTCCACCTCTATTCGTATCCACGCCGAGTATCATCGGGATGACTTTGCTAAGACACGAGTTTCGTGAATAAAGCTCCACCTCTATTCGTATCCACGCCGAGTATCGTCGGGATGACTTTACTAAGACACGAGTTTCGTATTCACGAGAACTACTAGATTCTCCGTGAACACGACGAAAACTGACAGAGTAATCAAATCAAGGTTGGCCGAGAGAGTAATCAAATCAAGGCTAAGCCACGAGTTTTGTGTTCACGAGAACTACTAGATTCTCAATGAACACGATGAAAACCGAGAGAGTAATCAAATCGAAAGACTCACCACCAAGGTTGGCCGAAGAGGAAGATCGTCGCAAGGAAGAACTTCGTCGCCTTGATGCTTCTCCTTGTGCTCACGGCAAGAAGAAAGAAGGAAGGCCTATGGCCGGCCAAGAGAGAGGGAGAGAAGAAGAGGAGAGAGCCCAAGCAATTCTTAGATGGATCATCTTCCATGGCACCCCTTGGGTCCTTTATATAGGGAGAGGTTTCTTAATTCCCAAGCAAACCTCTCCTTGATTATGGAATAATTTCTCAATCAATCTATAATCAAGGCTCTCATGATCAAGCTTCTTCTTCTTGATTATGGAATAATTTCTCAATCAATCCATAATCAAGGCTCTCTTTCTTTTGAAATGATTATATAAAATTTATAAAACACACCAACCATTGGTTCATTATATAAAAATTTATAAAACAAACCAACCATTGGTTCATTATATAAATTTTATTAAACAAACCAACTGATGGTTCATTATATAAAAATTTATATAAAATTTATATAACCTTTTATAAAATAAACCAACCTTTGGTCTATTTTATAAAACAAACCAAAATAGCCTTATCCTCTTATGGTGGTGGCCGGCCATGACAAGAAGAGAGGAGGCCCCCTTCCTTGGCCGGCCCATCTAACCCCAATTGGATCAAATCCCTTAATGAATTAAACTTATTTAATTCACCCATTAAGTCTTTAAAAGACATAGTCATTCTATGCTTCCGATGCGTCTGAAATAAATTCAGTTTTGACTATTGTTTAGACTTACCAAAAATAGTCTATCTCGATTGGAGAATCCAATTCTCAACTCGTTTTAAATCCCTCGAATTACTCGTTATACGTGTGACCAAATAGGCTTTCAATTTATGTTGGCGGTCCATAATTAACTAATTAATTATAGAACGATCATGAGTGACACCTAGTAGTACATCATGATCCCCAATTAATTGAAAGATCAACGGTTGACCTCAGAAATGATTCTGAAACCCTTCAGCAGCTATAATGAATCGTGTCTCATTCCCTTCACCATCTTATACCCAC
Organism: Boesenbergia rotunda; assembly: GCA_024364735.1. Taxonomy (NCBI): domain Eukaryota; kingdom Viridiplantae; phylum Streptophyta; class Magnoliopsida; order Zingiberales; family Zingiberaceae; genus Boesenbergia; species Boesenbergia rotunda. Next base: position 361,388 of record JAGFNQ010002611.1, on the reverse strand, counting down.
TTGGTTCAGGACATGGTCTATGTGTGTTAGTCCCCACTAGGCTGACTACGTCACACCTAGCCCAAGTAACGTTTCCTCGTCCTATGGATTCTAATTACTCTCATGTATTTAAGAGATTCATACTCTGAACATGTCATGCTCTGGCCAGAGGCTTCGAGTAACAATCTGACGATAGGCCTCGGGTATACATCTCCTCACAAGGAGTGGTGAATCCTTTGTAGGCTGTTCAAACATCTTCGGGCACTTCGGCTTATACCCAATCATCCTGGGTCCACACCTCCTTGGAGATGCTTGCTTAAGATGTCAAAGTATAAGTCTCCATGACCAAGATGACTTGAACACCGCAAGTCAAAGGAACATCGCACTTAAGCTGCAGTAAGAACTTCATTGACATATCTATATGTAGACTACCATATGAAGTTTTACAGTTAGTCACTCCAATGAACTAGTTCCCTTAACTAGCATTCATGTTTATCTCCGGACATCTCAATGTCACCAGCCAGTGAGAATCAGCTGATTAGAGAATAACCCATGCTAGTCTCAACAGAATTGATAGTGTCCGTATTTATCAATTCATCGACTAGGGACAATTTCAATACTTCACAATTGCACATATAGAGATAATCACTAGTTGTGAATTCATCACAAATTCTCTCATGCTGTGAATTGTATTGCGGACATTCAGTAAATGAGCTTAAGATCTTAATCAAATAATCATGTATACTCAAATAGTGAATATTCATTTATTAAAATAAATGATTACAATTATAAGGCGATTGCCTTAGGACACTTCTCTCATATCACTAACAAGTTCGTGGCTTACTAAGCATCAAGTATGAAAAGGACAAACTTTGTGATGCATGTCAAATGGGTAAGCAAACAAAATCTGCACATAAAGGTAAAAGCGCTGTAAGTACATCTACTGCTTTGGATTTACTTCATATGGATTTATTTGATTGTAGCACCATCATATTATTGAATGGAAGTAGATATTGCTTTGTTATCATTGATGACTTTACTAGATATACATGGACTTATTTTCTTAAATATAAGGATCAAACCTTAGATGTTTTTATTTCTTTTTGTAGAAGAGTTGAAAATGAAAAATCATCAACAATTAAGACAATTAGAAGTGATCATGGAGGTGAATTTCAAAATCAACGACTCTTAGAATTTTGTCAAGATAGAGGTTATAGACATGAGTTCTCTACTCCTAGAACACCACAACAAAATTGTGTTGTAGAGAGGAAGAACCGTGTTTTACAAGAGGCTGCACGAAGCATGCTTAATGAGTACTCACTACCGAGTTACTTTTGGGCCGAAGCTGTAAATACAGCTTGCTATGTGCAAAACTGAGTCCTCATCCATAGGTTCTTAGGAAAGACTCCCCATGAACTTTGGTTTGGGAAATCACCTACGGTTAAACATCTTAGGGTGTTTGGTTGTAAGGTGTTCATCCTAAACACCAAGGATCACCTTGGGAAGTTCACGGCAAAAGCTGATGAAGGGATACTAGTCGGGTATTCCCTAGTTAGCAAAGCCTACCGAGTCTACAATAAGAAGTCTAGATTGGTTGAAGAGTCTTCTGATGTTGTCTTTGAGGAAATTCCAAAAGCCAATGAACAACCAGAAGATGAAGTCCAATTCGAACTTAGGAGACTAAGTTTGAATGAAACTCCAAATGTTGTTGATGGTGATGAATCCGATGACGGTGAGCCTAGACAATCCATAGATCAGCCGGATCCTGAGGCTGAGCTTGTGTCTAGTGAACCCATTCAAGAAGCACCACCAATACCCAGGCAAGCTAGATTAGCCTCTAGTCATCCCCAAGACCAAATTATTGGAGATATCCATCATGAGGTTAGAACTAGATCATTCTTAAGGAATGAGGCTAATGAAGTTGCTTTAATTTCCGAAATTGAACCTAGAAAAATTGATGAAGCATTAAATGATCCCGATTGGATCATTGCAATGCAAGATGAACTAGGTTAATTCAAAAGGAGTCAAGTTTGGGACTTAGTCCTTAGACCTAAGAAGACCACCATCATTGGAATCAAATGGGTCTTCAAAAACAAATTGAACCATAAGGGAGAAATCATTAGAAACAAGGCACGCTTAGTAGCCAAGGGTTATAGTCAAGTTGAAGGCCTTGATTATGATGAGACCTATGCTCCCGTGGCACGATTAGAATCCATTCGATTGATGCTAGCATTTGCAGCACATCGAGGTTTCAAATTATATCAAATGGATATCAAATCGGCCTTTCTAAATGGTTTAATTAGAGAAGAGGTCTATGTCGAACAATCTCCGGGGCTTGAGAGTACCAAATTCCCAAACCACGTGCTCAAGCTCAAAAAGGTACTTTATGGTCTTAAACAAGCACCCCGAGCTTGGTATGAGCGGTTGTCAACATTTTTAATTGAAAAAGGCTTTGTAAGAGGCCAAATAGACCCTACATTATTTCTATGTAGAGATGGTGACAATATTTTTGTAGCCCAAGTATATGTCGATGACATTATTTGTGGCTCAAATAACAAGGGCTATTTAAATGAATTCATTGGACACATGGAAAGTGAATTTGAAATGTGTCTAGTGCGAGAGTTGACATTCTTCCTTGGACTTGAAATCAAGCAAACTCACGATGGTATCCATGTGCACCAATCGAAGTATACTCAAGAAATGCTCCTTAAATTCAATATGAGTGATTCAAAAGAGGTAACCACTCCCATGGCTACAAACACAAGACTAGATAATGATGAGAGTGGTAAACCCGTTGATTTGACTCAATATCGGAGCATGATAGGTAGTTTGCTATACCTCACAGCTAGTCGACCTGATATTCTTTTCGTTGTGGGTATGTGCGCTAGGTATCAAGTTTGTGCCAAGGAATCTCATTTAATCGCTGTTAAGAGAATTTTGAAATATTTGAAAGTCACAATTGGAGTCGGTCTTTGGTACCCCCTACCGAATCTTTTGATTTAATTGGATATACTGATTCCGACTACGCTGGATGTAAGTTGGATCGGAAAAGCACGAGTGGGGGTTGCCAATTTCTAGGATCATCTTTAGTTAGTTGGTCAAGTCGGAAGTAATATTGTGTTGCTCTCTCCACGACCGAGGCAGAATATATCGCCATGGGAGAGAGCGTATCGCAATTGTTGTGGATGATTCATACTTTAGAGGACTATGGATTGAGTTACAAAAGTGTGCAAGTGTTGTGTGACAACATTAGCACAATCAACCTAACCAAGAATCCAGTCCATCATTCTAGGACCAAACATATTGAAGTGCATCACCACTTCATTAGGAATCATGTAGCTAGGGGAGATATTGTACTCTCGCATGTAGAGTCCAAGTCAAACCTCGCCGACATTTTCACTAAACCACTCCCCGAAAATGAGTTTAGCTTCTTGAGAAGGGAGTTGGGAATGTGTCGCGCTTCATAGAATCAAAATGCATCCAAAACCCTTTGTGATCATTTCAAAATAGTTGGGATACAATTGGGTAACTTTGGGGACATCTCACACAAACTATAAGGCTTACCAAAACGTTTTTGCTTGTTAGAAATGGGGTGAGATGCTAGGATCAACTCAATTTCTCAAAATGTCAATGCATCCCTTGAGAAATTAAGTTAACGAGATAAAAATCACTTCGGTGACCAAGTATGGGGAAAACCAATGCATAACATATGTGTATTTGGCTCCATGATCATACTTGGACATTCCAATCAAGGAAACTTGATTGGAAACTTGAATTTGGCACAATCTTGTTTGAATTTGATTGAATGATTGTTGATTGAGTTTGACTCCACTTGGATGGAGCAAAGTGATTGTTGAACCTATAAGGACCTTTGATCCTTGTTCAGGGATCAATCTTAGTCAAGGGGTCACTTCCAAGATCGATATCTTTCATCAGATCTTGTCAAGAATCACTTGGAAGTCTGAAACTGAAAGTTTCAGATCGTATCAGGCAATATCAGGAACCCTGATCGGTCACTGGACCGATCAGGTGTAGGGCTGATCGGTCCCCGGACCGATCTGGCTCTCTCCTGTTGTGATCGGTCCATAGACCGATCAGAGGGGTCACAGAGACTTAACGAAATTTTTGTCCAACCATTCTATGCTTGCCTGGACCGGTCCCCGGACCGAACTGGCACCCTATGGTGATCGCTCCATAGACCGATCAAAGGGCTTCCCGAATATCATTCGACCCTACTGTTCGCTTCCTGATCGATCAGTCGATCGATCAGGAGCCTACCTGATCGGTCACCCGACCGATCAGGACCAGGCCAGAGCCTGATTGGTCTGGGCGCTTCCAGATTGAACGGTGATCCGTTCAATCGCATTAAATTGCGGTTGGTGGACCGATCCACCAACCTAATAACTTCGCGAAAAACCTCATCTCCCGAACCCTAGCGCCGAACCTCACTACCTTGCGCCTCTTCATCACGTGCGAGAGCCTTCCTCATCTCCTTCTTCATCTTGCGAGTGAGCGTTTGTGTGCGCGCGTGCGGTTCTGAGAAGACTTCCTGCGAGTTTCTCTCTTGCTGAAGGGTTTTACGTTCATCTCTTGCGCCGAGAGCTTCTCCTGCACAAGCCTTTTCTTCCAGATTTCATGATCTCCATCACACATCTTCAATGGCACCTAAGTAAGCATTTTTGGTTAATTTCTTTTTGGATCAGTTCATGGATTGTGTATTTGGGGCTAACCATGTTTTGGTATTGTGCCGTGACCTCCTGTTTTGGCCGTGACCCATCTTTGCCATGCCCTATCTTTGATCAATTCTACCTTATGCTTACATGATTATTTCTCCTGTGATTGAATCTTGTGTCCTTGATTAAACGATCTTCATATGATCAATTTCACCTTATGTTCACATGATTCTTTTTCCCGTGATCAAATCTTGGGTCCTTGATTAATCCATGATCACATGATCAATTCACTCTTGCTCAATTGACTTAAACTATGTGCATGATCAATTCTTAAATTCTAATCTTTAGAAAATCATCTAAGGGAAAGGAACCAATGGAGGAAAACTCAAAGGGAAAAGACCCTTCAACATCTACACCTCGCTCAAGACCTCCACCACCTCCACATACTCGATTTCAAAACATTCATTATGCTCTAAATTTTCAATGGCATACCTTCAAACTTATGCCATGTCGATCGGTGGATCAAACCTACATACATTGTCCCACGATACGACAAATTATTGAATACTATGAGCTTCAACTCATCCTTTTCTTAGAGAGGCCAATAAACTTTGATTTGGTCTCTGAATTTTATAATAATATGGTTAGTGGAGAGGGCACGGGGTGGAGGACCCGTGTCGCTAGTGTTGACCTTGACTTTACTCTATCTGCTTTCACTACCTTTCTTGGATGTCGCCGGTTCGAGAATGCCTTTTCACTCTATCCCTATCTTCCGGATCCCTTTGCTGGAGCCACTCCTGACTCCATCTATGAGCATTTTCTAGGCCATCCCAGGCCAAGGGGTTCCAGTGAGCATGACTGTGATTCTCCCACATTTCCTGCTCTCCATCATTCCCCCATAGACTATGTTTTGTTTGAGCTCATCACTAACTGTCTCCTTCCTACTACCACAAAGCACCTAGATGAGATTCATCCATTCCACTGCTTGATGCTCTATGGGATGCATCAGCAGTTAGACTTTGATCCAGTGACTTCTCTTTATTTCTCCATCATCGTCCATAGCTAGATGTATGGTCAGACGGTTTACATGCCCTTTGGCATATCATTACTGCTTGGCTGCAGTCCGTAGGTATCGATGTTTCACAGGGCCGCACTGTGCCCATGGTTCAACAGGACTGCCGCTTGGATCGTCGCATGCTCGCTCAGTCCGGCATTGTTGTCGGGCCGCAGGGGCTAAGGTGAAAGTATCGAAGACGAGTGGGGGAGTTACCAGGAGCAACCCATACCCGGGAGCGGCCCGCTGTTACAGCAGATTATGATGAGTGGGCTCCTGACCTCCGTTGGTAGGTTGCGGAGCTAGAGCAGATGCTGTAGCACGAGTTACTCATTTCTGAGCTCTGGCGCCAGGGGGTCAGCTCAGAGTTTCAGTCTTTCGATCACCGTCTCGATGCTCTAGCATCTGATGTCTCTGAGATCAATGCACTACAGGATACATGGTATGAGGAGTGGTATCATCATACGTTTCCTGGTGGTGCGTCCCCTAGCAACCCTCCACCAGGGGGTGTTATATATATTGCTGATTCTTCAGGCAATGACCACGCTGGGGATTGATGACATTGACCGTTATGATGAGTGTCATATTTGATTGTACTCAGTTCTTTTGAACTGTCTTGACTTTGATGCGATATGATGCATCTGATATTTTGCATGTATTTTATATTTGCCTTATCATGTATAGAATGTTGGCTTATGTGTGCTCACATGATTACTATCAGCTTGTATGCCTCATTCTATATTATTATGCATGCTTATGATTTTGCTTATAATGTCATGCCCATATGATACATATGCTTGTTTTGCCATGTCTTATCTTTGTCATATGTATTCATATGTTTGTCAAAATAATTCAAATCATATCTTTGTTGTTTTGGGAAACCCCTAGGGTTGAGGGGGAGTATGGTTAAACTTAACAACCCCTCTAGACACTTTTCGGTGTTCGACAAAGGGGGGGAGTTTGGTTGGTTAAGTTTAGGATGATTATGTTGTAGGGGGAGGATCCTGATTCCCCTATGATTCTAAATTTGAGAAAATTGATTGAGAATCCCTAAACTTAAAATCGGGTTGTCAAACAACAAAAAGGGGGAGATTATTGATGTAGTCTGACCCTGATTGTTGTTTTGGTGTTGACACCGATTTTAGTTTAGGTTGATGATTATGATGATTATGATTAAGTCCTGATAGGGGATTAGGCATGGTATGGAAAATCCTAGCTTGGAGGGCTAGGTGTTGGGAAATCCTAACCTGGAGGGTTAGGTGTGAAAAATCCTAGCTTGGAGAGCTAGGTGTTGAAAAGTCCTAATTCGGAAGGGTTGGGTGAAAATTCCTAGCTTGGAGGGCTAGGTGAAAAGTCCTAACTTGGAGGGTTAGGTGAAAAGTCCCAACTTGGAGGGTTAGGTGAAAAAGTCCTGGCTTGGAGGGTCAAGTCCTAGCTTGGAGGGCTAGGTCTGGAAAAGTCCTAATTCGGAAGGGTTTGGTGAAAAGTCCTAGCTTGGAGGGCTAGGTGAAAAGTCCTAACTTGGAGGGTTAGGTGAAAATTCCCAACTTGGAGGGTTAGGTGAAAAATCCTTAGCTTGGAGGGCTAAGGTGGATGAAATCCTAGCTTGGAGGGCTAGGTTTGAGTCTCAGGATCGGTCTGATGACCGATCAGGGATATTGGCACACTGCTCCTTCGTGGATCGGTCTGGTGACCGATCCAGCGATGACTGATCGGTCTGGTGACCGATCAGGGAGCGCACAGTGAGGTTTGGAACCTACTGTGTAGCTCCTGATCGGTCTGGTGACCGATCAGGGAGCAGGTCGTTGCCTCGTTGCTTGGCTCCTGATCGGTCTGGTAACCGATCAGGGAGCAGGCAGCCTCCTCACTATCTTGCTCCTGATCGATCTGGTGACCGATCAGGGAACCCACAGTGAGTTGAGTTCTCCCGCTGATCAGCTCCTGAACGGTCTAGTGACCGATCTACGACTTAGGATTTGATTTCCGCGGTTTCTGTTCACTCAGACGTGGACCGATCAGGCTTGAGCCTGATCGGACAGGGAGCTACCTGATCGGTCTGGTGACCGATCAGGATTCACTCTGATCGGTCTGGTGACCGATCAGGCTTGTGTCGCCGCAAGAGTTGTTTGCCCCAGCTAAGCGGTGGATCGGTCTGGTGACCGACCCACAAGCCCTAGATCGGTCCGGTGACCGATCACTTTAATTCAAATTGCACTGTCAGACGCTCTGATCGCGTCTAACCGTATCCGATTCTCTGCATTTGACCCCTGATACTTGATTTTCTGAGTGATATGCTGTTCTAATGCTCTGATTAAGCTGCAGGTGACAGGGAAGGATTCAAACACTCAAGGAGAGTTAATGGAGGCCTTTCCTTGGAGTAGGTTTGTCCGTTTTCCATCTCAGGTTGCAACGGGCACTGGCGTCGGCTGGAGCTGCTGACTGGGCCTGGTCTGAGGGAAGCTCAGGGAGTCCAGAAGAGCTCAGTGGTGGCTGGTGGTTGAAGGAGAGCAGCTGGAGGCTGCAGTGAGGTGTTGTCTCTTGGTGCTCAGTAGAGAAACAAAAGGCATAGAGGAGAAGAGCAGAGGAGAGTTCGCGAAACGATTTCTGGATTAGTTCTTGCTGCGCGTTTGTGTTCTCCACATCTGGCTTGTGCGTTCTGAAACTTCATCATCTTGAGCAAGCTACTGCAATCAGTGAAGCAACCATCCCTTACTTGAGCGCTTGGAGGAAAGAACAAGAGGCTTTGAGTCCAACAGCGAGAAGACACGGAGAAAGGTTTCTTACGTGCGATCGTCGCTGGGTGGAGCTCGGGAGAAGCTTGCTGTGTTCTTGTCTGTGCTAAGTGCTAAGTAAGATCTTTCTTGTGTTTCATTGTGCTTAAACTATATCCTTGATTGAAACGCTGTGGAGAGGTTACTCCACCGAGAAGGAGGTTGTTTTCTATCCAGTGTTCATCGGGGCTTGATCTGTCGACGATCAAGGGATCGCCCATCTTACGGGCACGCCAAGGAGTAGGAGCAAGTTATCCCCGAACCTTGTAAATCCTCTTGTTAGCGTTCTTGTGTTTGCTTATAGTTTAGGGTTTTGATTTTCTGCATACTCTGTTTCTATTCTTTCCGCTGTGCTACTAAATGGTTTAAGTGCAGATTTTTGATAAGTGCTAAAGGTCAAGTGATTGGCTATATTCACCCCCCCTCTAGCCATCCGGGTTCCAACAGTAAGCAGTCACGATCTTTTGTTGAATAAACTATATAACTTAAAAATGCAGGACGGAGAAACAGCTTCCCAACTACACGCTCGAATTTAGGAAATCATGAACGGACTCCACATCATTAGACACTCAATCGAGAATATGGATCTGATCAGGTACACATTAAACTCCTTCCCAAGAAACTCGTTGTGGGCATCTATGGTTGATGCCTACAAAGTTTCTAAGGACCTTTCTAAAATAAAGTTTGATGAGCTATTTTTCGAATTTGAGTTACATGAGCATATTAACGGTTTGCTTACAAAGAAAGGAGTAGTTTTAATTATAGGGAAAATCAAGAAGAAGACACCAGAATCAGATTCTGACTCGGAATCTAAAGAGGAAGAGTTGGCGGAGCTTGTGAACGTCGTTCGGAAACTGTTCAGTGCTCGAAAAGCCCAAAAGAAGAAGAAAACAGGACAGCCAAAGGATGATCCGGTTGAACCAAAGAACAAGGCGGACCTCACCTGTTATGGGTGTGGAAAGAAGGGGCACTTCAAATCCGAGTGTCCAAACGCAAAGGATACAAAGAAGCAATGGAGGAAGAAGGCGTTGCAGGCTACCTGGGACGAGTTATCTTCGGAATCGGATGAGGATGAACCAATGCACTCCAACCTCCTCGCCTTTGTCTCAGAACGGGTTATTGATCCAATAAAGCTAAGGCCAAAGAAGGCCCCTGTGCCTCGCCAAAACCTGGAAGCCAAATATTGAAGTTTATTTTTAAATTACTAATTCTTATATCCGAATTTAACTCAAGGTTCAATCATATCTTAGACTTAATCTAAATTTTAAGATAAAATTGAAAGCATCTCACAAATCATATAAGGATCCCTATTTTATTATTTAGAAATGAGTGAGATGGTTAGGATAAATAAAGTTAGATCAACCCAAATTCTGTCCTCCTCAGAAAATTCTTTTTCAAATGTGTCTTTACCTCTTTCAAATATTCATTTTCAAATTTTTCTTAATCTTTTTCAAAAAAAGAAATCTTTTTCAAAAATTCATTTTTCAAATCCTCTTCAAATTTTTTTTTTCAAACCAGCTAATTGGATCAAACTGGTTAGATAGACTGAACTTTGTCTCACAAAATCAACATAAGTTTAACATGTTTGATCAGTTAAATTGGGTGAGACAGATTAGGAAAGTAAACTTGAACAACCTATCATGTACTTCTACTAAACTGGATCCAAACTAAGCCACTTTATGTGTAGGAACATAAAGACTTGGACTAGTGGATGTTGGATAGTGAGTGCTCCTGACATATGACTGGAGATGAGTCAAAGTTCACCAAACTAAAATACATGGACCTAGGAATAATAGCATTTGGCAACAACGCTACACTTAAGGTAATCAGTTCAGGTAACATTGAACTGAGCTCCAATTTTATTATCAAAAAGGTCCTTTTAGATGACAATTTTAAATTTAATTTACTCAGTATTAGTCAATTATGTGATATTGAATACTTAGTTACTTTTACCAACCAAGACTGCCTGATTAGGAACCTACGAGACTCAGAGGTTATCCTGAAAGGACTTAGGAAAAATAACATCTATGTAATAAATCTACCTACCTCACTTAAGTGTTATCTGACTCAAGTAGAAGAAACTAAACTTTGGCATAGGAGATTAGGACATGCCAACCTAAAGCTAATCTCCAGACTCAGCCAAAAAGGATTAGTTAAGGGTATACCCAAAATTAAGAACCTTGGAAATTTAGTTTATGGTCCATGTGAACAGGGTAAACAGACCAAATCTACCCATAAACCTACTCATCCTGACCTAACCCAATATGTACTTGATCTCCTACACCTAGACCTATTTGATTCTCACGGAGTCAAGTCACTAAGCGGAAACCAGTACTACTTAGTTATAATTGACGACTATTCTAAATTCACATGGGTCCAATTTCTTAAAACCAAAGATCAATGTCTTGAATCTTTTAGAACTTTAGCTAAAATCCTATAAAAAAGACACCAAAATTAAAAGAATTCAAAGTGATTACTGGGGTGAATTCGAAAACTTAAAATTTACTGAATTCTACAATATAAATGGATATTTTCATGATTTCTCTTGCCCTAGGACCCCCCAACAAAATGGCCTAGATGAAAGACGAAACAGAACCCTCCAAGAAGCAGTTAGGACCATGATTAATGAATATAACTTAGCCAAATATTTTTGGACAGATGCAGTTAGCACTGTTGGATCGAGAAAACCGATAGAGGGGGGGGGTGAATATCGGAAATCGTTCGGATTTGAAGAGAGAATGCGTAGCGGAAGATTAAAGTTAAAAACACACAGACACAGGTGGTTTTACTTGGTTCGGAGCCTAGGTCGACTCCTACTCCAAGGCCCACGATCTTGATCGTTTACTTTGGGCAATTCTATATGAGGCGCAAAAACAGTTTACAAATATTGATTTACAAATATTGCACAATAAACTTTTAATAATTAAAAAGACTCTTCTTTTACCGACGTCCAATTGTAGGTTGACTTTATCCGGAGCAGCGGGACGTCGTCAGCTCGAGTTGGGCAGTTTCCGGAGGGAGGCGCGAGAGTAGAAGAGCGTAGAAGCGTTGATTCGAAGTGATGATTGAAGCCTGGGGTTGAGGGCCCTTTATATAGGGCCTGGGGGCGCCCGGGACGTCGGGGGCACCCCCCCCACGTGTCACACAATCCGCCTTCGTCTCGGTCAACTTCTATCCCTTCAAATTCGGGATCAGACCTTGACCAGGGCGCCCGGAGCGCTGGGGGCGCCCGGGTTGACCGGGTCAAAACTTTATCCCTTGGCTTCGCTTGGTTGAGCTTCGATGCTTTGCTGTTGGGGGCGCCCGGGACAGCGGGGGCGCCCGGGGGCGCCCGGGAGTTGAACTGTCGAAGCTTGCTTTGTCTTCTTGTGTTTTGTGTTCACCTTGGGGGCGCTCGAGACACTCCGGGCGACCTGGTCAGCTGTTGCCTCATTCCTTTGAGGCTCTCTGAGCTACAGACACTCGTTCCTTCGGTCCTGCATCCAGGGTTAGTCCAAAACACAATAAAATAATAAAATATTAGTTTATATAGCCTTGGCTATCTTGGTTCTGACTTTGGGCCTCCAAAATGGAACCCTAGGTCGAACCGACGCCTACTGTTCCCTCGACGGGGAACGTGTCCTCACCTACTCCTCTCGGGAGAATGTACCTGATGCCAACCGCTCCTTTGGTTGGACTTTTGCCTGGAAGTCCTTTGCCAGGTCTTGGATACCGAGCTGTCCTTCGCCCGGTGCCTGCGTTCCTTCGCTAGGGCTTCAGTCCCAAGCTATCCTTCACCTGGCGCCTAGCAGTCCTTCGCTAGGGATTTGATGACTAGCAGCCCTTCGCTAGTTGCCTAGCAGTCCTTCGCTAGGACTTGATGACTAGCAGCCCTTCGCTAGTTGCCTAGCAGTCCTTCGCTAGGACTTGGTGACTAGCAGCCCTTCGCTAGTTGCCTAGAAGTCCTTCGCTAGGGCTTTGTATCCTGGCATTCCTTCGCCAGGTGCCTAGCAGTCCTTCGCTAGGGCTTTTTCTGCACACTCAGTGAACAACGTTAGATCACAAATAGTACTTAACTTTGAATCCTTTGCCAATATCAAAACAAGGTTCGATATGGTGCTTTCTGCACCAACAATCTCCCCCTTTTTGATTTATGGCAACACAATTCAAAGTTAAGTAAAAACTTATAATATTTAAGCACGACAGTTAAAATTAATCAATTTGAGTAGAGTAAACAACCAATGTAGTCAGTTAAAATTAATCAATTTGAGCAGAGTAAACAACCAATGTAGTTTTGACCTAAGAAATTCAGAAAATTTTTTTTATTAACATACTTAACTTTAACTTATTAACATACTTAACTTTGACTGACCTTTCCTCCCCCTTTGACATATATCAAAAACATACATGGGCGATCAAGGTATCTAATAGGGAGTTTTGAGTTTTACGAAAATAAATTTAAGTAAAGGAGTTTAAAAACATAGTTTTCAAGAAAAACTTTAAGTAATGGATTTCATAATTAAAAAAATGATGTTCAAAGTAATAGATGTTTTGAAAATACATGAAGCTCCCCCTTAATGTTACAACTCTTCTCCTTATATTTTAGATAAAGCTTGCAAAAACTTGCAACATAGTTTTTCAAAAAATATTTACTTAGAGACATTTGTCAAAATTTTCAAAAAGTTTTTGCTCAGACAAATTTACTATGAAAAAATTTTACTTAGAAAAAAAACATGTACTTAAAAACGTTTGAAAGATTTAGACATACTTAAAAAATTTGAAGCACTAGAAATACTTGAAAGCACTTGAAGTAGTTTAGCGCTTAAAAACAATTTGAAGTACTTAAAAATTTTGCTTTACTTTTTGAAAAAGAGATAAAAGTCTAAATGAAAAAAAAATTCCTTTCTCTGTTTCTTGCTCTTCCCCTGGAATATATTTTGAAGTAAGTTTGTGTATCAGAGCCTATGAGTTTTGAAAACATAAAAATATTTGTAGGCAAGTCTTTGAGAAGATTCACGTGCTTAGAACATTATTGCTTTGAAAAGTATTAGTACTTTTGAAAACATTATATAGAAGTACTTTTAAAAGATAGTATGCCTTTTTGAAAATGGAAGTACTTTTGAAACAAAATGTTATGAGAAGAATGTTATGCATTTTGAAAACATAATATTTTACTTGACTAGGTTTCTTTTCCAGTCTGACACAATCCTAGGAACCCTTGTTAACTACAAGGACATTTTCCTAAGTGTCCTGGAAATTCTCAAGATTCAAGCAAATATTACTTCTAAAGGTATTTCAAAAATGATTTACTAAACCATATTTGTAAAGGCAAATTACTTGTATTTTCAAAAGAATTTTGAAAACATAATGTATTAAAACATATTATTTTGAAATGTTCAATAATTCATTTAATTTAACCTCCCCCTAAATTTGATATAGTCCTCGGAAGCTTGTTGACCACAAGTATTCTTCCTCTAAGTCTTTAGGGTTCAGTTCAGATCAAAGGAATTTATCTAACAATTTCAAAACAAATAATTACCAAAAAAAACATTTCAGAAATTCTTCTTTTGACTCAAACTCCCCCTAAATTTGACACATCCTAGGAGTCCTTGTAGATCATGAAGTGGACCTTCCTCTGTGTCTTTAGGGTTTATTAAAATCAAAAGAATAATTTTGAATAACCTTCTGAGTATGATAACTTTCAAGGAGATACATTTTTTAAAATAGTTTTCGAAAAATATTTTGAAATGATGATAATTTTCAAACAAATAGTATTATACGAAGGTTTTTGAATCAATTTTTAAAAACCTTATCGACATGATAATAAGATTTAGAGCATAAGGTTTTTGAAAAACAATTTAATTTTTTGAAAAGTATTAAAAGAAACTCCCCCTGTATCTGACACAGTCTAACTTTTATTTAAGTTCTTTAGGAACTTCAGTGTTGACCAGGTTTGACTATGTTTTACCAATCAATAACTAAACCAAACAAGATTCTATTTAAAATGGGTCTATTTTAACATGAAATTCAATATTTTAAAAAAATAGAGATGAAAAGGAGGGTACAGTAAACTGAAATAATTTGAAAAATTTTGAATAACTTTTGTAAACCTTTTTATTTATTTAAAAGGATAGTGAATTATGCTTTTATGTCCTAGATGTCTCACCCAGTTCTACATGATCAAGCATGTTAACCTTATGGGTTTTGTGAGACAAATTTAAATAGAAGTAAGGATTTTACTTTGAAGAGTCATGATTAATTTTGAAAAATTGAATCAACTTTGAAAACCATTTTAATGAATTTTAACTTTATTTTGGAAAAAGTAGTTGAGTCTAAGATCAATTGAAATTTGTGTTAGATTTGAATTTGACAAGAAGTAACTTGAATTTGAATTTCAAAAATTGGCTTCCAGGTCTTGGCGAGGCACTAGGCCTTGTTTGGTCGTAGCCTTATTGGATCGTCAACCCTTTCCTAGACAAAACCTTTTAGTGAAATTTCATCTTCAAAAATTACTTTTTGATAAATTCTGGTCTAACTAGTTTGGGTCTTGGATCGGTAGCTTCGGCTAGTTCCGCCAAGATGGCTTCCCTAACGTACTATCATCTCACCGCCACCCAATATTATGTTGTTCAAATTTCAGTTAAACTGTTTTATCCTTAAACTAATCAATCCTAATTAAAAAAAATAAAATAAAAAGAAACATACAATTAAAGCAAAAAAAATTATCTAAGTTACATCATAATCGTAATAATATTCTGGATTATCAAAAACGACAAGATTATGAATTTCTAACACATTAGCCTTATAAGATTCAATCATATTATTCATGGTAAATAATGGATTTTAAAATACTGTAAATTTACCTTTTGATTCCCGGTTGGGAATCTCCCCCTTAATTCTAGCCATCTTTCTTTTGCTTGATTGTTTCTTTGGTATTTTGTAGCGGTCACGAGCCATCCAGACCAGTTTCCAAGGATCCCTTCCTTCGTCGTCAGATTCTGAGTCTAAGTCGGACTCAGGTACAGGTTGAATCTTCTTCTTTGGTGGTTCTCTTGGGGTTTTCCCTGTAATAAAAACTATACCTTCCTCGACCATTGCAGTATCAACTTGATTATTTAACCTTAATTTAAAAGAAGATTTGAAATTGGTTACCATTTTTGTCTCAGTCAACTCGTCTGATTCTGGTTCATTTTCGTCGTCGGGTGTCGAGTCCGTCTCAGCTACTTGTTCTTGAGCTTCTAAGATCTCAACATCGGAGCTCTCTTCGTGTAGACTGATTAGCTTTTCCCACATTTCTTTGGCACAGTTGAAGGATCCGACCCGCTTCAGTTCTTCTTTGGTCAGGCCACATTGTAAGATTACGGTTGCCCTGACATCAGTCTCGATCTTCCTCAAAGTTGGTTCGTCCAATTTGTCCCAAGCGAGTGCTATCCCATCTTCTGTGGGGAATTTAAACCCCGTTTGGATTATCAACCAAAGATTCAGATTGGCCTTCAGGTGGGATTCCATTAGACTTCTCCAGGAGTTGAAATTTTCGCCAGAGAAGAGTGGTGGACGGGCACTATTCCATTCTCAGTTGGCCATTAAAAATGATCTCTTGCACACAAAAGAAACAACAGAAATATACCAAGACTTGGTCTTGGATTAGTAGTGCGGGAGAAGAAAAAAATTAACCCAAAAAAATTGCACGAATTTCGAGAAAAATATTAAAATAATAATAAAAAATTTATGACAAATTTTCAAAAATTGTTTATTTTATCAATTCAGACTTATTAAATCCACCCACAGATATTATTTATTTGAAATAAAAAGTGAGACTGATGGAGTGGTGTTGATTAACAACAAAATAAAAAATTTTGTAAATCCGAAAAACTCTCAAATTGGTGGTTGCACCAAATTTGAGCTTCCCCGCTCTGATACCACTTGTTGGATCGAGAAAATCGATAGAGGGGGGGGGGGTGAATATCGGAAATCGTTCGGATTTGAAGAGAGAATGCGTAGCGGAAGATTAAAGTTAAAAACACACAGACACAGGTGGTTTTACTTGGTTCGGAGCCTAGGTCGACTCCTACTCCAAGGCCCACGATCATTGATCGTTTACTTTGGGCAATTCTATATGAGGCGCAAAAACAGTTTACAAATATTGATTTACAAATATTGCACAGTAAACTTTTAATAATTAAAAAGTCTCTCCTTTTACCGACGTCCGATTGTAGGTTGACTTTATCCGAAGCAGCGGGACGTCGTCGGCTCGAGTTGGGCAGTTTCCGGAGCGAGGCGCAAGAGCAGAAGAGCGTAGAAGCGTTGATTCGAAGTGATGATTGAAGCCTGGGGTTGAGGGCCCTTTATATAGGCCCTGGGGGCGCCCGGGACGTCGGGGGCGCCCCCCCACGTGTCACACGATCCGCCTCGATCTCGGTCAGCTTCTATCCCTTCAAATTCGGGATCAGACCTTGACCGGGGCGCCCGGAGCGCTGGGGTCGCCCGGGTTGACCGGGTCAAAACTTTATCCCTTGGCTTCGCTTGGTTGAGCTTCGATGCTTTGCTGTTGGGGGCACCCAGAGCGCTGGGGGCGCCCGGGACAGCTGGGGCGCCCGGGAGCACGGGGGCGCCCGGGACACTCCGGGCACCCTGGTCAGCTGTTGCCTCATTCCTTTGAGGCTCTCTGAGCTACAGACACTCGTTCCTTCGGTCCTGCATCCAGGGTTAGTCCAAAACATAATAAAACAATAAAATATTAGTTTATACAGCCTTGGCTGTCTTGGTTCTGACTTTGGGCCTCCAAAATGGAACCCTAGGTCGAACCGACGCCTACTGTTCCCTCGATGGGGAACGCGTCCTCACCTACTCCTCTCGGGAGAATGTACCTGATGCCAACCGCTCCTTTGGTTGGACTTTTGCCTAGCGGTCCTTTGCCAGGTCTTGGATACCGAGCTGTCCTTCGCCCGGTGCCTAGCGTTCCTTCGCTAGGGCTTCAATCCCAAGCTATCCTTCACCTGGCGCCTAGCAGTCCTTCGCTAGGGATTTGATGACTAGTAGCCCTTCGCTAGTTGCCTAGCAGTCCTTCGCTAGGACTTGATGACTAGCAGCCCTTCGCTAGTTGCCTAGCAGTCCTTCGCTAGGACTTGGTGACTAGCAGCCCTTCGCTAGTTGCCTAGCAGTCCTTCGCTAGGGCTTTGTATCCTGGCATTCCTTCGCCAGGTGCCTAGCAGTCCTTCGCTAGGGCTTTTTCTGCACACTCAGTGAACAACGTTAGATCACAAATAGTACTTAACTTTGAATCCTTTGCCAATATCAAAACAAGGTTCGATATGGTGCTTTCTGCACCAACAAGCACTGCTTGCTATATTTAAAATAGGGTCCTAATCAGTAAACGACATAACAAAACCCCTTATGAAATATTTTATTATAAACCACCCAATCTACATTATCTAAGAGTCTTTGGCTGTAAAGTTCACATCTTAAACACAAAAGACTACTTAGGTAAATTCCAATCTAAGTCTATCCTTGGCATATTCTTAGGGTACTCAACCACAAGTAGGGTCTACAGAGTCTATAACAAACAAACCCTTAAGATTGAAGAAACTACTAATTTGATATTTGATGAAGAAAACTAATCTAACTCAAATCAACCTAACTTAGTTAATCCCAATGATGATGAGTCTAGACTTGAACAAATCACTAACTCACCAATTGATCAATTTCAGAACCAGTCATAGACCTACCTACTGAACTGATTCTTGAACCAGATTTAACATTACCTACTAAATCGGTCCCTAAATCAACCCAAAATTTACTAACCGGACCTGAGGTTGAACCAAGTTCTAGGAGACCTAATAAACCCAGACTAAATCTCCTAGCTAACCAAATTATGGGCGATCCAACCTTAGGGATCAGAATAAGGTCCTCCTATAGAAACCTAAGTTAGGTTGCACTGATTTCAATGATTGAACTTAAGACCATAGATGATGCCTTAGCTGACCCAGACTGGATTATTGCTATGCAGGAAAAACTAGCCCAATTTGATAGAAACCAAGTTTGGGACTTAGTACCTAAACTTGAAGGAAAGTACATTATAGACACTAAGTGGGTGTTTAGGAATAAGTTGAACGACCAAGGTGAAATAATGAGAAACAAAGCCCGCTTAGTGGCTAAAGGTTTTAGTCAAGTTGAGGGGTTAGACTATGATGAAACTTATGCCCCTGTAACTAGACTGGAGTCAATTAGAATGTTGCTAGCCTTTGCAGCCCATAGAGGATTCAAATTATATCAGATGGATGTTAAGTCTGCCTTCCTAAATGGATTTATAAAAGAGGAAGTCTATGTAAGACAACCCTCAGGTTTTGAAGACTTAGACTACCCTAACCATGTATTCAAACTTAGAAAAGCTCTTTATGGTTTAAAACAAGCACCTAGGGCATGATATGAAAGACTATCAACTTAACTGATTTCTAAGGGTTTTAACCAAGGCCAAATTGACTCAACTTTATTTGTTAAGACCTTAGAAAAAGATATCTTTATAGCCTAAATCTATGTAGATGATATAATCTTTGGATCAACTAATACTAATTTCTTAAAAGAATTTATTAAAATTATGGAAAGTGAATTTGAAATGAGTTTAGTAGGTGAACTGACTTTCTTTTTAGGACTCCAAATTAAACAAACCAAGGGTGAAAATTATGTTCACCAATCTAAATATACAAAAGAATTGGTTTAGAAATTCAAAATGGAGAATTCAAAAGACTTAGGTATCCCTATGGCCATAAATGCTAAAATAGATAATGACCCTAAAGGTAAGCCAACAGACTTAAAGTATTATTAAAGTGCTATAGGGAGCTTACTTTACCTAACTACTAGTAAACCTGATGTCCTTTTTGTGGTAGGTATTTGTGCCAGGTACCAAACTTGTGCTAAGGAATCTCACTTAACTGTAGTTAAAAGAATCCTAAGATATATTAAAGGCACCCTAAATGTAGGTATTTGCTACCCTAGGACTTCCAGTTTTGAATTATCAGAATTTTTCTGATTCAGACTATGCAGGCTGTAAACTTAATAGAAAAAGTACAAGAGGAAGCTGTCAATTACTAGGTCAGAGTCTAGTTAGTTGGTGTAGTAGAAAGCATTATTATGTTGCCTTATCTACAACTGAAGCAGAGTATGTTGCATTAGGGGAATGTGTAGCTCAACTCTTATGGATGATGCATACCCTTAAGGATTTTAAACTAGACTATACCCAAACTAAGGTCTTTATTGATAATATCAATTCAATAAACCTTAGTAAAAACATAATCCACCACTCTAGGACTAAATATATAGAAGTGAAACATCACTTTGTTAGGAACCACGTAGGTAGGGGTGAAATTATCCTTCAACATGTAGAATCCAAATCTAACCTAGCAGACATTTTCACTAAACCCTTACCTAAGTCCGAGTTCAGTTCATTAAGAAGGCAGCTTGGTATGTGCTTAGTAGAGTAAAATTTCAAATATTTGATTTTGATTTGAATTCGAACGTCGAAATGGTTTTCTTTAAAGATGGTTTCAAAATTTTATCGCAAATTTCAAAACTTTGTTTTCAAATTTGTTTTTGTTACTTAGTTTTGTTTTTACATTAAAACTATCCCTTTCAAAACTAGGGTCTTTCTTCGATATGGACTTAGCATAGGTTTAACCCTAGTCTGCATGCTCCGATAGACTTAGGAGTCAGCATCTCACTGTTGGGACCAGGTGCATGTTGACATGGATGCGGGTTCGTAATTTTAAAATTAATTACGTGCAGCGGAAGGTTTAACATAAATAATTTCTCAAATTATTTAACCACACATCTAAGCATGCAATTTTATCTTGTGTAGACATGATCATATATTTATAATTTGGCAGAAACATAAACTAATTTACGTATTACCTCGCGTAACTCGAAGGAAGGGACGAGATCCAACCGTAAACGTCCCTTGGAAGCTCCGCCTCTATTCGCGTCCACGCCGAGTATCTTCGGGATGACTTTGCAAAGCCACGAGTTTCGTGTTCTCGAGAACTACTAGATTCTCCGAGAATGCGACAAGAAAACCAAGAGAGAAGTAATCACATCGGAAAAACTCACTACCAAGGTTGGCCGGAATCACAATTCCGGCGAGAAGGAGGAAGATGACTTGCGCCCAATCCCAAGGTGATAATGGCGGGAGAGGAAGATTGTCCCAACGGAAGAACGTTGTCGCCTCGGTGCTTCTCCTTGTGTTCATGGCAAGAAGAAGGGAGAAGAGCCTTGTGGCCAGCCAAGAGAAAGAAGGGAGGAGAGGGAGAGAGCCCAGGCAAGAATACTTTGATTGATTTCCAAGCTTTGCCTTGGGTCCTTTATATAGTGGCCTCTCAACCGCCAAGTCTCTTTTTTCTTATGGAATAAATTTTCTATGACTTATTCCATCATGCCAAGTTTTATCATATTTTAATTCATGATAAAAACCGACCAAGTCTCCTTTTTTCATGGAATAAATTTTCTTATCATGGTAAATCAATCCATGATTGATTTTATAAAATAAAATAAATCAATCCATGGTTCATTTTAATTTCCATGAAAAATAAACCAAACCTTAGTTTATTATATAAAAATTTATATCATCCATACATTTATAAAACAAACCACACTTGGTTTATTTTATAAATTGAACCAAAAACTTGGTTCTCTCCCTTTGTTGTGGCCGACCAAGCAAAGAGGATGGAGACCCTCTTTGGCCGGCCCATCCAAGCCACGCCCCAATGAATTAAACTCATTTAATTCATCTATTAAGTCTTCAAAAGACTTTGCCATTTTACGCTTCCGATGCGTTTCTGATAAATTCAGATTCGACTTATCGTTTGGCTCAACCAAACCTAATCTCTCTTGATTGGAAAATCTAATTTTCAACTCGTTTTAAATCCCTCGGATTACTCATAGTGCGTGTGACTAAATAGGCTTTCGATTTATGTTGGCCGTCTATAATTTATCAATTATAGAACGATCATGAGTGGCACCTAGTAGTACATCATTATCCCCAATTAATCGAAAGATCAACGGTTGACCTCAGAAACAATTTTGAAACTCTTCAGTAGCTATAATGAATCGTGCCCCATTCCCTTCACCATCTTTACCCACTTGGTTCAGGACATGTTCTATGTGTGTCAGTCCCCACTAAGCTGACTAGGTCACACCTAGCCCAATTAACGTTTTCTCATCCAACGGATTCTAATTACTCTCATGTATTTAAGAG
This sequence comes from Boesenbergia rotunda, assembly GCA_024364735.1. Lineage (NCBI taxonomy): Eukaryota > Viridiplantae > Streptophyta > Magnoliopsida > Zingiberales > Zingiberaceae > Boesenbergia > Boesenbergia rotunda. The sequence continues at coordinate 339,689 of JAGFNQ010002611.1, read as the reverse complement.
ATTCATACTCTGAACATGTCATGCTCTGGCCAGAGGCTTCGAGTAACAATCCGACGATGGGCCTTGGGTATACATCTCCTCGCAAGGAGTGGTGAATCCTTTGTAGGCTGTTCAAACATCTTCGGGCACTTCGGCTTATACCTAATCATCCTGGGTCCACACCACCTTGGAGATGCTTGCTTAAGATGTCAAAGTATAAGTCTCCATGACCAAGATGACTTGAACACCACAAGTCAAAGGAACATCGCACTTAAGCTGCAGTAAGTATTTCATTGACATGTCTATATGTAGACTACCATATGAAGTTTTACAGCCAGTCACTCCAATGAACTAGTTCTCTTAACTAGCATTCATGTTTATCTCCGGACATCTCAATGTCATCAGGCAGTGAGAATCAGCTGATTAGAGAATAACCCATGCTAGTCTCAACAGAATTGATAGTGCCCATATTTATCAATTCATCGACTAGGGACAATTTCAATACTTCACAATTGCACATGTAGAGATAATCACCAGTTGTGAATTCATCACAAATTCTCTCATGCTATGAATTGTATTGCAGACATTCAGTAAATGAGTTTAAGATCTCAATCAAATACATAAGCATGTATACTCAAATAGTGAATATTCATTTATTAGAATAAATGATTACAATCATAAGGTGATTGTCTTAGGACACTTCTCTTATATCATTAACAAACTCCCACTTGGCCTAATGCCAATCGCTACGGTACCCAATACCACAGGTTCTAACATGACCCTCAAACTTGCTTTGAGGCAAGGCCTTAGTTAAAGGATCCGCTAAATTCCTTTCAGTGAGAATTTTCTCAATTTGTATATCATTCCTACTTATAATCTCTCTAATCAGATGATAGCGGCGAAGCACATGTTTGGATCGCTGATGAGACCTTGGTTCCTTTGCTTGTGCAATAGCTCCATTGTTGTCGCAGTATACCGGTATTGCTTCATCATTGGTTGGAACCACACCATGTTCTGAGACAAACTTCTTGATCCAGACTACTTCCTTTGTTGCTTCCGAAGCTGCAATGTATTCTGCTTCCGTGGTAAAATCTGCTACGGTGTCTTGCTTGGAACTCTTCCAACTTATTGTGCCTCCATTCAAAATAAATACGTATCCGGACTAAGATTTGGAGTCATCCTTATCTGTCTGGAAACTGGCATCTGTATACCCACGTATTACCATATCACCTTCTCCATATATTAGGAACACATCCTTAGTTCTTCTTAAGTACTTGAGGATTGTCTTGACAGCCGCCCAATGATCCATTCCTGGATCAGACTGGTATCTTCTTGTGACGCTCAGAGCATACGATACATCGGGCCTAGTACATAACATAGCATACATGATAGATCCTATTACGGATGCATAAGGAATCTTATTCATGCAAATCCTCTCGTCTTCTGTGCGCGGACACATAGACTTCGAAAGGTTGATCCCATGCCTGATGGGAAGGTAACCTTTCATGGATTCCGACATGCTAAACCTTTCTAGCACTCGGTCTATATATGTAGACTGCGAAAGACCAAGCAATCGTTTTAATCTATCTCTATAGATTCTAATCCCAAGGATATAGGTTGCTTCTCCCAGGTCTTTCATGGAGAAAGTTTTGGACAACCAAATTTTAACTGACTGTAAGACTGATATATCGTTTCCTATAAGTAATATGTCATCGACATATAACACTAGGAATACGACTGCACTCCCACTAACCTTCTTGTACACACAAGGTTCGTCAGGATTTTGTGAGAAATCAAACTCTTTGATTGTCTCATCAAAACGGATGTTCCAGCTCCTGGATGCTTGCGTTAGTCCATATATGGATCGTCGAAGCTTGCATACTTTGGTTTTATTAACCGATGTGAAACCTTCAGGTTGTATCATGTATACATCCTCAAGCAGGTTTCCATTAAGGAAAGTTGTTTTCACATCCATTTGTCATATCTCATAATCATAATGAGCTACTATGTCTAGGAGCATCCGAATGGATTTAAGCATAGCTACTGGCGAATAGGTTTCGTCATAATCAATTCCTTGTTCTTGACGATATCCTTTTGCCACTAATCTAGCCTTAAAGGTAACAACATTACCTTCCATGTCGGTTTTCTTCTTGAAAACTCACTTGCATCCTATGGGCTTAATCCCTTCAGGTGGGTTAACCAAGTCCCATACTTGATTTTTGTACATGGAATCCATTTCCGACTTCGTGGCTTCAAACCATTTATCCCTTTCTGAATTTTTCAGAACATCTTCATAACTGATAGGTTTGTCATCGTAAATGAGTAACACGTCATTCAATTCACTTATGAGAAATCCGTATCTCTCTGGAATATTGCGTGTCCTATCAGACCTACGAAGAAGTGGTGTTGTTTTAGGTTCAACTGATAGCTCATCATTATGAGTTATTGGTTGTGGGTCTAGACTAGGTGTCTCTGTAATGTCTATTGGAGTTTCTTGAACTTCTTCAAGTTCAATGCTACTCCCACTATTTTCCTGTAAAAGAAATTCTTTTTCTAGAAATACAGCATGCCTTGAAACAAACACCTTTTGTTCCAAGGGATGATAGAATTGGTAACCCTTCGTTTCCTTAGGGTATCCAATAAATAGACATTTATCAGACTTAGCATCTAATTTGTCTGATACAGTCCGCTTTACATAAGCAAGACAACCCCATATCTTTAGGTGAGATAAATGAGGTTTCTTACTATTCCACGTCTCATATGGAGTAGTAGAGACTACCTTGGTCGGGACTCTATTTAGCAAGTAAACAGCTGTCTTAAGCGCATAGCCCCAAAAGGATTTTGGAAGAGTTGCATGATTCATCATAGATCTAACCATGTCCATCAAGGTTCGGTTACGCCTCTCAGATACACAATTATGCTGTGGTGTATATGGCGGAGTCCATTGAGACAATATCCCATTGTCCCTAAGATAATCTTGAAACTCTTGACTTAAGTATTCACCACCCCGATCGGATCGAAGTATCTTAATACTTTTGCCAAGCTGTTTCTCTACTTCACTTCTGAACTCTTTGAATTTCTCAAAAGCTTCAGATTTGTGTTTCATTAAGAACACATACCCGAATCATGAGTGATCATCGATAAAGGTAATGAAGTAGCTATAACGTCCTTGTGCAAGAGTTGACATTGGTCCACATACATCAGTATGTATTAGACCAAGCAATTCTCTCACTGGTTTACCTTTTCCAAAAAAAGTGTAATTTGGTCATCTTGCCTTTTAAGCATGATTCGCATGTATCAAATGAACCAGGTTCAAATGACTCCAGAATTCCACATCAGTGTAATTTGGTCATGCGTTTCTTACTTACATGGTCAAGATGACAATGCCACATATAGGAGTCTATTTGATTATCTATTCGAGCACGTTTGTTGCTAACTTCGATATTGAAAATATCACCGGATAAATCTAACGTGTAGATACCATTGCATAAAGTTTCGGTCCCATAAAGAACACCATTTAAAGTTATGTAACCACAATTGTTACTAAAAGTTAAATGGTAACCCTTTTCATTCAAGCATGAAATAGATACAATGTTCTTTATTAACGAAGGAACAAAATAATAATTATCCAATTCTAAGACAAGTCTAGTAGGGAGCTTTAGCAAATATGTTCCGATGGCAATAACAGCAATCTTTGCTCCATTTCCAACTCACAAATTCGCTTCTCCCTTGACGAGTCTTCTTCTATTCCTTAGCCCCTGTATGTCATTACATATATGTCAGCTACACCCAGTATCAAGTACCTAGGTGTACGAGGAAATAGAGTGACATTCAATAACGAAGATGCCTAAAGAGGATGGGGCATCGGATGCCTTCTTCTTCAAGGACTCAAGATAAACCTTGCAGTTTTTTCGCCATTGGCCCTCCTTGTCGCAGTGATGGCAAGTGCCATTTGGTGCATTTTCAATCCTTTTGGCCTTAGTTAACTTATTGGTGTCCAAAATGGAACGCAAATTTAGAGAAGACATGATCAAGTGATTATCCTAGAAATACAAATTGAGGTTATGTGATGAGAATGATAAAGAATGCATCAATATACATTAATTAAATCCTATTTATTTTTCTAATTGAATAACCTTTTTTATCAATTCGGAAGATCGTTGGAACATCTCCAAATAGGTTGATATCCAACCATAGATAAGAACAACCATGGCTGGAGTCCATCAAGTTATTCATAGCTATGAAGGTAGGTAATTATACCGATTACATATTACACATATGTAACTATCACATTATGCTATCAACTAATTGAATGTTTGAATATATCATTGGGCTGTTAACTCATTAACAAGTATGCAACAATGTATATAGCACCCAACTGCACCTCTCTTTACATCGACCTTGGCTATGACACAACAAATCGATGCTCCAAGCTTAAGGCTGACTCATTAATCAAGAAATAGTTTTAATATGGTTGGAGCTCATTCAACCGTTTAGTCAGGCTTGGATGTGTCCAACAACCAAAACTAAGGATTGACCTCTGACTCCAACTATATTAATCATAAACTAATTCCATGGTTTGAACATGTTGAGGTTCAAGCCGGGCATGGATGTGTCCATCAACCCAAACGAGAAACAAAACTCCGGTTCTAACCATATTAATGGAAGGTGTTGGCCTTAATATTTTGTAAGGGGTTTTGGGTCTCATCTTTTTCTTTTAAGCACATTCATGACATATAATTATGTCATGTACTAACGATTTCCTTAATAAAGTATGTATGTGACTTAATTTATCAAGTCTAATTAATTAAATTAGGAATCAGATTTCCTAATTCTAATTTCATACTTTATTCAAGGAATTGTTTTGGGAAACAATTTCCTAAATTATCATAATTAATTTCGGAAATAATATGTTTAAGACTTTGATTTCTCTAAATCAAATCTTATTAAATTAAGAGACAGATTCTCTTAATTCAACCACATATTATTTTCATGAAAATCTTATTTAAGGAAATATACTCTATAGGAAACAATTTTCCTAATTAATTTTGGAGACAATAATATGTAAGAGCATCACCCCATAAATCAAAAAAGGAAATTATCGTTTGAGAATCACCTCAAAATTTTCAAGATTTGATCACTTATTTTATTTATGAAAAATTAATATCAATAATTTAATTTGGACGGCTCCCCGAGTATCAATCCAAAATAAGAATTTATTGATAATATAATTTGGACGGCTCTCCGAGGCTCAATCCAAATTAAATATTTGACAGTTTAAATTCAATTTAGGAAATTTAATTATAACAACTAACTTTAAATTGGACGGCTCCCTGAGGCTCAATCCAAAATAAAGAATTTTGTAAATAATTTAATTTCCAATTATGAATTTAAATACCAATTAATATTCCCATAATTTTGTCTAGACTTTCTTGAAAGAAAGTGCTCAAAATTGTAAGCTTTCCATAAATGGAAAGTTTCCAAAAAGTAAAAGGTTTTCAGAAGAATTGTAAGTTTCTGGTACAAAAAAAACTTACGTATTTTCAAAATTGAAAATTTTTCAAAATAGGAAATTTCCAAAATTGGAAAGTTTCCAAAAATGGAAGGTTTTCACAATTATCATAAAATTTCAGAAACAGGGATATTTCAAAAGTTTGCGAAATTTCATGAGGATTTCTAAACCTTGAAATTCCTAAATCGGGAATTTACCATAATTGGAAAGTTTCCATAATTGAAAATTTTTCCAAAATTGAGATCATGACAAAGTTTTCCGTAAAACAATTATATGATTATGTCGAACACTAACCGGCTCTGATACCACTGTTGGGAATGGGTGCATGTTGACATGGATGCGGGTTCGTAATTTTAAAATTAATTACGTGCAGCGGAAGGTTTAGCATAAATAATTTCTCAAATTATTTAAACACACATCTAAGCACGCAACTTTATCTTGTGTAGACATGATCAGATATTTATAATTTTGCAGAAATATAAACTAATTTACGTATTACCTCGCGCAACTCGAAGGAAGGGACGAGATCCAACCGTAAGCGTCCCTTGGAAGCTCCGCCTCTATTCGCGTCCACGCCAAGTATCTTCGGGATGACTTCGCAAAGCCACGAGTTTCATGTTCTCGAGAACTACTAGATTCTCCGAGAACGCGACAAGAAAACCAAGAGAGAAGTAATCACATCGGAAAAACTCACTACCAAGGTTGGCCGGAATCACAATTCCGGCGAGAAGGAGGAAGATGACTTGCGCCCAATCCTAAGGTGATAATGGTGGGAGAGGAAGATCGTCCCAATGGAAGAACTTTGTCGCCTCGGTGCTTCTCCTTGTGCTCACGGCAAGAAGAAGGGAGAAGAGCCTTGTGGCCGGCCAAGAGAAAGAAGGGAGGAGAGGGAGAGAGCCCATGCAAGAATACTTTGATTGATTTCCAAGCCTTGCCTTAGGTCCTTTATATAGTGGCCTCTCAACCGCCAAGTCTCTTTTTTCTTATGGAATAAATTTTCTATGACTTATTCCATCATGCCAAGTTTTATCATATTTTAATTCATGATAAAAACCGACCAAGTCTCCTTTTTTCTTATGGAATAAATTTTCTTATCATGGTAAATCAATCCATGATTGATTTTATAAAATAAAATAAACCAATCCATGGTTCATTTTAATTTCCATGAAAAAGTTTATTATATAAAAATTTATATCATCCATAATTTTATAAAACAAACCACACTTGGTTTATTTTATAAATTGAACCAAAAACTTGGTTTTCTCCCTTTGTTGTGGTCGACCAAGCAAAGGGGATGGAGACCCTCTTTGGCCGGCCCATCCAAGTCATGCCCTAATGAATTAAACTCATTTAATTCATCTATAAAGTCTTCAAAAGACTTAGCCATTTTACGCTTCCGATGCGTCTCTGATAAATTCAGATTCGACTTATCGTTTGGCTCAACCAAACCTAATCTCTCTTGATTAGAAAAATCTAATTTTCAACTCATTTTAAATCCCTCAGATTACTCGTAGTGTGTGTGACTAAATAGGCTTTTAATTTATATTGGCCGTCTATAATTTATCAATTATAGAACGATCATAAGTGGCACCTAGTAGTACATCATGATCCCCAATTAATCGAAAGATCAACGGTTGACTTCAAAAATAATTCTGAAATCCTTCAGCAGCTATAATGAATCGTGCCCCATTCCCTTCACCATCTTATACCCACTTGGTTCAGGACATGGTCTATGTGTGTCAGTCCCCACTAGGCTGACTATGTCACACCTAGCCCAAGTAACGTTTTCTCGTCCTACGGATTCTAATTACTCTCATGTATTTAAGAGATTCATACTTTGAACATGTCATGCTCTGGCCAGAGGCTTCGAGTAACAATCTGACGATAGGCCTTGGGTATACATCTCCTCGCAAGGAGTGGTGAATCCTTTGTAAGCTGTTCAAACATCTTCGGGCACTTTGGCTTATACCCAATCATCCTGGGTCCACACCTCCTTGGAGATGCTTGCTTAAGATGTCAAAGTATAAGTCTCCATGACCAAGATAACTTGAACACCGCAAGTCAAAGGAACATCGCACTTAAGCTGCAGTAATAACTTCATTGACATGTCTATATGAGACTACCATATGATGTTTTACAGCCAGTCACTCCAATGAACTAGTTCCCTTAACTAGCATTCATGTTTATCTCCGGACATCTCAATGTCACCAGCCAGTGAGAATCATCTGATTAGAGAATAACCCATGCTAGTCTCAACAGAATTGATAGTGTCCGTATTTATCAATTCATCGACTAGGGACAATTTCAATACTTCACAATTGCACATGTAGAGATAATCACTAGTTGTGAATTCATCACAAATTCTCTCATGCTGTGAATTGTATTGCGGACATTCAGTAAATGAGTTTAAGATCTCAATCAAATACATAAGTATGTATACTCAAATAATGAATATTCATTTATTAGAATAATGATTACATTCATAAGGCGATTGCCTTAGGACACTTCTCTTATATCAGTAACACTCACAAGCAAATTAGGATTAACTTGTTTGACAACCTAGATTGGGTTGAGATGCTTAGGACTGTTGCCGTAGACTTAGATGCTTAAATCAGTGCATCAACATAAGTTGGGGGTGTTATAAATACAATTCAAATTAATCAAGTCATGTATTCTAGCTAACTGAGTTGATTTATGAAGTACACTTGACTTGACTAACCCAAGTGAAAACTGTTATTTATTACAGTGAATACGTAGCTAAAATGTTAGATAGGTGCCTAAAAGGATTTTTTTAATTAATTATTTTCAAATTTACTTATCATTATTATTCATGCTTGGACTCAAAATAAAGGTGCCCAAACATAGACTTAACCTAGACTTAGTTTTTTCTTAAAATTACTCACTTTGATACAATTAGATTTTACTTTAGTCATTTCTTCTGCTCTGACCTTTGTATTACATATATAATTTTGATCTATGGCAAAGGAGGAGAGAAAGAAAAGAGTTCAAGGTTGTTAGAAAAATTCAAAGTTTTTCTATACTTAGTCTTCTGAAAATTTGTTAGTGTTTTATAAAGTTTTTCTTAAAAATTCAAAATGTTGTGAGTAGTTAATGATTTTCAAAGTTTTTTTTGAAAAAATTCAAAATATTGTGAAAAGAAGAAATAAAAAATCAGAATTAATTTTGTCGATCAAAACTAAGTTTTTAATTTTTTAAAATTAATTTCTTCCTTACTTAGTTTTTTTTGGAAAGCACTAGTTTTTCAAAACGAATGTTCTAACAAGTTTTTATCAACATTTCAAAAGTTAAGTTAGTCACTAAATTTTTTTTAAAAGACTAAGTCTATTATTTTTTAAAAATATACTCTCCTCTATAAACACAATTGTTAAATGATCTAGGGGGAGATAATTAGTTATGAGGTAGAGCTTAAAAGAAGAACCTTTTTTTCTCTGTTGAAGCTTATTTTTAGCTTAACTTTGAACTTGATTGCCATAATCAAAAAGAGAGAGATTGTTGGTGCCAGTTGCACCAGATCAAACCTTGTTTTAATAAGTGGCAAAGGGTTCAAGTTAAGATGGTATTGTGTACTAATGGATTTGTGGAGTTTGCAGGAAAGTCCTAGGTATGCTAGGCAAGAAATGTTGACCTGCAGGGTTGAGCGTGAAGTCCTAGTCAGGGATCGAGCAACGAAGACTTGGTGAGTAAAGCCGAGCACGAAGACTTGGTCCAGGGGACCGAGCAGAAGTCGTTGTCGAGCGAGGATCATGGATAGGAGTCGAGACGGGTCGAGGTCGAACGTCATCGAGTTCCTGGTTCTCGGAGACCGAGCAAAAGTCCAACTGGATGTTGACACTCAGGCGCCTAAAAGAGACTCAGGCGCCTGACCAAGATAGAGTTTAACTGAGTAACCGATAAAGTTTCTGCCCAATTCACTGCGACTAGGGCACCTGAATGAGTAGTATAAAAAGGGGTCGAGTGCAGCAGCCAAGAACAACATAATCTCTGTGATCACTCTCTTCTCCTGTGTGTTGCGTGACCGAAGCTCAGACAACACCGAAAAGTCGTCCGACTCTTCGAACAAAGACTTGTCCTCACACTTCAGGATTTGGTGTTATTGTTGTTAATTTAATATTGCACACATTGATTTGTAATATTGTAAACTTGTTATGATTTATTAGTGACTCCCAAAGTAAATTATCAAGGATCGTGGGCCTTGTAGTAGGAGCCAATCTAGACTCCGAAGCAAGTAAAATCAACGTGTATTAGCGATCTTGATTCGTTATGTGTTTTCGCTGCTCTATCTCTCTCTCTCATGATTATTATCGAGCAAAAGTCTTTCCCGAGCAGGGATCACGGATAGGAGTCGAGACGGGTCAAGGTCGAACATCATCGAGTTCCTAGTTCTCGTAGACCGAGCAAAAGTCCAACTAGAGGTCGACACTCAGGCGCCTGACCAAGATAGAGTTTAACTGCGTAGCAGATAAAGTTTCTGTCCGGTTCACTGCGACTAGGGCGCCTGAAAGGCCTTTTAGGCACCTGAATGAGTAGTATAAAAAGTGGTCGAGTGCAACAGCCAAGAACAATATAATCTCGCTGATCACTCTCTTCTCCTATGTGTTGCGCGACCGAAGCTCAGACAACACCAAAATGTCGTCCGACTCTCCGAACAAACACTTGCCCTCACACTTCAGGATTCAGTGTTATTGTTCTTAATTTAATATTGCACACATTGATTTGTAATATTGTAAACTTATTACAATTTATTAATGACACCCAATGTTAACGATCAAGGATCATGGGCCTTGCAGTAGGAGCCAATCTAGACTCTGAAGCAAGTAAAACCAACGTGTATTAGCGATCTCGATTCGTTGTGTGTTTTCGCTGCTCTATCTCTCTCTCTCATGATTATTATCGAAGCTTCCGCTATGCATTTTGATCGCTTAATAATTTTAGTATTAAATCCGAAAGTTTTAATGAAGCGATATTCACCACCCCCCTCCCGTCAATCGCTCATCTCGATCCTACAAAACGTCCTTGGAGGGTACCTTTAAGAGACACGGTCATGCCTTTGGGACATGACATGATTGTGTGAAAGTCGGGAATGAGCTCAGGTGTGGCTTGGAGAGAACTGCCATTACTCTAGGACACGCCACGACCGTGTGAGCTTGGAGAACTTTCTTTCCAAGTACATTTCTTATCCCAATCATCTCCAAACTGTTGATGCAGTCTGGCCCGATTGTTGTTTTGGTGTTGACAACGATTTAAATTTGGTTGAGCGAATTTGAATTAAGTCTTGGTCGGGGACTGGGCATGAAACCCTGGTGAGTGAAGCCAGGTCCTAGCTTGGGAAGCCAGGTCCTAGCTTGGGAAGCTAGGTTGAACGAAACCCTGGTGAGTGAAGCCAGGTCCTAGCTTGGGAAGCTAGGTTGAACCAAACCCTGGTGAGTGAAGCCAGGTCCTAGCTTGGGAAGCTAGATTGAACGAAGTCCCAGTGAGTGAAGCTGGGCACGAAGTCTGAAGGATCGATGTGGGCGTGCAGAGGGGGGGGGTGAATGCATTTTCTTTTTCTCTTTTGATCTCTACACAGATGTTAGCGCAGTGGAAATAATATGCAAAAGAAATAACAATGCTAACAACCTGATTTTAGTTGATATCCACCATGGTCGGGTGACTAATCCAACAATCCGTCAGTGGATCAAACCCCGGATAACCTCCGGCTAGAACTCGTCGCTCCTTGTGGGTGGAGAAACCTCGCCACAACACCAAGGACACTTCCTGAGTATATAAGACTACTAACTTGCCCTATGCAAGCAAGTTTCGTCAAGAACCTCAGCCACCACAAAGTCCTTTTTAAATAGGACTCGGGGCTGATTTCTCGCTACCAGTCGACTGCCCCAGGGCAGTCGACTGGTGCCAGCCAAATTCGACCGTTGACACTCCCAACGTTCGAATTTGCCAGCTCACCAGCCACCTACCAGTCGACTGCTCCCAGAGCAGTCGACTGGTCCCCAGCTGAATCCCTTCCTGAGTACATTCACACAGCACTCGATCCTCACGACTAGACTGACTCCTCATCCACAGCCTCGACTATTGCCTTCGCGCCCTCTTCATCTTCGGCTCCCGTCCCTCGGATGCACGCAAGCCTCCAGCTTGCCTCCATGCCATCCTTCACGTATGCCTCGAAGTCCGCACCCATCAGCTCATCGTCCCTGCTCACCAAAGTCCCTCAGATGCGCACGCAAGCCTCCAGCTTGCCTCCATGCCATCCTTCACCGTACCGAGGTCGTCCAGTCAAGTCCATATGTGTAGCCTGTACAACCTGCACACTCAACATACACATATAAGAATACAAGGGAAAACCTAACTTAAACCCTTTGTCCAAACATCAAAACCTATGGTCACTCCGGACCATCTTAGGGCCGATTGCTCCAACAAGAAGTCTTGGTCCGGGGGACTGAGCACGAGTCAGAGAAGCCTAGGGAGCCCGTTCTCTTGACTTAGAGTGGAATTGGTCTTGGCTGGATCGGTCTGGTGACCGATCAGGGAGTTGGCATGAATTCCCTGTTGTGGATCGATCTGGTGACCGATCCAGAGAAGTCTGATCAGTCTGGTGACCGATCAGGAAGAGAACATAAACATTGGTTGGCCTCTGTTCGGCTCCTGATCGGTCTGGTAATCGATCAGGGAGAGCTTCTGATCGTTCTGGTGAATGATCAGAGGGATTTCAGAGCCACACTGTGAGGAACCATGATCGGTCAGGCTGACCGATCAAATATCGTGAGTTCCTCATTATGACCGATCAGGATGGATCCTGATCGGTCCTGAGACTGATCAGGGTCCTCTCTGATCGGTCAGGTGACCGATCAGTGGGTTTGGCTTGCGAAGCTAGAAAAACCCTCAGCAAAGGGGTGGATTGGTCGGGTGATCGATCCACGACCTATGATCGATCTGGTAACCGATCACAAGAATCCGCGATCTCAGGTTTCTCACTGTGGATCGATCAGGATGGAGCTTGATCGATCTGGGTTTACCCTGATCGGTCTGGTGACCGATCAGGGTCATCTCTGATCGGTCTGGTGACCGATCACTTTAATTCAAATCGCTGTCAGACGCTCTGATCGTGTCTGTTTTCTCTGCGTTTCCTCTGATACACTGCTGATATTGTTTGATACCCATTTTCTAAGCCTCTGATCAGTGTGCAGGTTGGACAGGAAGGATTCAAACATTGGAGGTGAGTCAACTGGGGACTTTCCATGTATCAGGTTTGGCTGTTTCTCCTTCTCAGGTTCCAATGGACGCTGGCGCTGCTGGCAACGACTGGAAGCTGACCTGGGGCTCGACTGGGGCTCGGCTGAGGAGAGCTCAGGGAGTCCAGGAGAGGTCAGGGTAGCTGGGCTGTTGCAGATGAGCAGCTGGGAGCTGCAGAGGAGCGTCTGGTGTTTGGCGACAACAACAGCAGGTTAAGTGTTGGCTGGCGAAGAAGAGAAGGGGGACTTGATCAGTTGCGACAACTCTCGATCATACTACACCTTGAAGCATACTCTTGAGCATCCTTTGAAGCTTCTGCAACTTGAGCACCCTGAAGCAGAGGAGAACTTGGCGAGTCTATCAGTAAGCAGACACGAAGAGATGGGAGCTCTTGCGTGAGAGTTGTGCTGAGTGAGCTTGGTGAAGTGTTTCCGTCTGTGTTCATTGTGCTCTGTAAGTGTGTTTATTGTCTCTGTGCTTCTCATTTCATATCTGTTGAGACATTGTGTGGAGAGGTTTTTCCACCGAGAAGGAGGATTCATTTATTCGGATTTCCCGGGGCTTGATCTGCCAATGATCAAGGGATCGCCCACCTCACGGGCACGCCACGGAGTAGGGGCATGTTATCCCCGAACCTTGTAAATCCTCTTCGTTAGCGTTTGTGATTGTCTATTTAGTTTCTTCTAGTTTGTTTCTACTTTTGTCTTTGCTTCCGTTGCTAACCATCAAAGTGCAGAAACTTTGAAAAGAGCTAAGTTTTGTGTCTGGCTACATTCACCCCCCCCCTCTCTAGCCATCCAAGCACCAACACAAACTACGTCTTATCATGAAAAACAATGAAATAGCAGATCTTCGCACGAAATAGAGTAATCATGCTGAATAATGATAGAAAGCAATGCGAGAACGTAAATCATAACCAAGAATTACATGTAATTGTGCATCAAATAGTATCTAAAAAATATATAATCTACGCACATCTTACCTCTTGTAGGCAAGATTGGATTCACTTTGGTTTAGTTATGAACCAAAAATTGATTTGGTTTAATAATGAACCAAAAGTTGGTTCTATTTTAAACCAAAGTGGTTTAGTTTTGAACCAAACTTAATCCTAGCAGATCAGGTTGACTTAAAGGGTATGTGTTTGAACTTGCTTTTCAAATCTAGATGGAGGTGTATATAACCCCTCAATGAGGAGAGAAATAATTAACTATAATGGAAAACTTAATTGTGAATTAGGTTTTTCCTCTCCTCTCTCCCTCTCTTGCTGCCGTCTAAAAGGGTGTCACCACCCTTGTTGTGCCACCGCCTCTAGCCCATCGCAGGCTGCCCTTCTAGCTGCGGACCTTCCGGGATCTCCCGTCAGTAGCCCAACTATTGGACAACAGCCAAAGGGGCTACTAGCCTGCTATGTCACCAAATAGCAAGCAAGGACTTGTTGTTCCTTGCTTGCTATTGGCCTCTTTCTTGCTGTCGGCTTCCCAACCACTAAACAACCATCCAACCATTGGATAGCAGCTCTTGTTCCACTAGACAACAAGCTAAGGGTTGGTATTCTCTTCGTTTGATGCTGCTGGGCACCAAGTTGACTCGAGGGTTTTTCTCTCGGTTCGCGTCGACTCCATCCTTTGGATAGTATCGAAGTGGAGACAAGAGTTGTAGCTTTGCAAAGTCATCTCGAAGGTATCTCGGTGTGGATACGAATAGGAGTAAGTCTTGCTAATTGATGCCATTCCAGCTTAATGTCATCCAACATATATATTTCTAAACAATGCTTTTTCTCTGCGATTATGTCTACATATGTGGTCTTGTGGATATGTGTGATGCATGTTGGAGGAAATGGACTCCTTTCGGAGAGTTTTCAATAAATTGAAATTATAAAAACTTATTTCAACTTATCTGTTGAGTGGCCTGAGCTGCCTTTTAAGCAGTCTGCAGTCTCCCGAGTAGAATTTCCGAGCTCCCGAGCGAGCTCCCGAGCGGAATTCTCGAGCTGAACTCCCGAGTTGGAATTCCCGAGCGGCGACTCCCGAGCGATGAGTTTCCCGAGCTCCTGACCAAGCGTCCCGAACTCCAGAGAAGATCTCCCGAGCTCCCGACTAGATGTCCCGAGCTCTGAGTAGTAAATCTCGAGCAGTAGTCGGACGTCTCCCAACCAGGAAATTGCTGAGGCCTGCGCAATACAGTTTCTTTGAAACAGATTTGTCCTCCTCCGGCGGTGCTTCAAGGCTCAGATGGGCGTCTGTCTCTCAGGATACAATAGTCGAACCACGTGCACAATGAAGCACTCGTTGCTCGTGGCGAACTGAGGAAGTATCCGAACGCTGTCACAGGAGGTCGGGAACGAGGTGGATATCGTCTGTATCTTTTGCTCTCGGTCACAACCTCTTTATATAGGCTCAGACCCCCGCAGTATTTAATGGCCAAATTAACGTCATTTACTACCATTTAACTGGCCAGATCCAAACGTCTGGGGGTTACTGATCTTGCATTAATCAAAATTAATGCATCAGTTACATTTGAGCAAAAAATTTTGCAAAACGTTGGTTCATCTACTTGGACAAATTTTGCTGTGACCGGTTGGAGATTCAACGCGCACAGGTCCTGCACGCACACGAGTTCACTTGGTTCATTACAAATCCGGGCCCTGGATTTGCACCCCCTGCACACCCAAGCGTGAGAGAGAATCTTTCCCCTAGCATTTGTTCACAACTATCATGCTTGTGAAACAATATAAACTAACATTTATGCCTAGAGACACCCAATGTGGGACTAAAGTCCTATTCACAATGGAGCCTCTTTATTCTCCTCCTCACTTTCCATTCACTAGAAAGTGCCAATGTGGGACTAAAGTCCCACCACCTCTCTTTCCATTCACACTCTATATCCAACAATCCCCCACATGAATGGAAACATGGTATGTAATAGCATTCAGCAGTTGAGTCGTGTATAGGACAGGTAGGTTTCACCATCTTCCCTTGTGCATATATGTTTGCTTCCTGGCTGTCAGTGGACATGATGTCCTTGAACTGTGCTTCCGTTTATGTAAGCATTGACAAATCTCACCCAGGACTCTCCCTGATACACCTCAGTTCTCATGAGTGTGTTCATTCTTGGCCATGAACAATCCTGATTCTGCGAGAAGTTCTAAGAGTTATGCCTCCAATTCTCTTTGAAGCGGCCCCACTTCTTTCTCATATAGGTGATCTCTTAAGAGTTTTCCAAAAAACTTTATTGAATCATTAAAAGTCATATGCTTAACCTCCATCCTTCACTGTTTCAAAGGGTCGTTCCCTCACAGTGAACACCTTTGTCAGTGCAGTTAGGTTGTTCCTTTGAACCTCATTCTTGGGATCTCTAGTATACATAGGTTGGGTTTCCTTTGCACCAACATTTTCTATCGGCATCAAACCCATCCTTCTTGATGAGCTTGCAACAAACTCTCGATTTAACTCTTTGGTTAGCGGATCCGCTAAGTTGTCCTTTGACTTCACATAGTCAATAGTGATAACACCAGTTGAAAGTAGTTGTCTAATGGTATTGTGTCTTCAACGTATATGTCTAGACTTACCATTATACATATGGCTTTGTGCCCGGCCTGCAGATTAACTATCACAATGTATGCAGATTGCCGGCATGGGTTTTGGCCATCTCGGTACATCTTCTAAAAATTGCCGTAGCCATTCAGCCTCTTCACCATATTTATTAAGAGCTACAAACTCAGACTCCATCGTGGATCTGGTTATTACGGTTTGCTTAGAAGATTTCCATGAAATGACTACACTTCCCAGAGTGAACACATAACCACTTATAGACTTCGAGTCTTTTATATCAGAGATCTAATTCGCATCATTGTATCCTTCGATAACAGCAGGATATCTCATTTAGTGCAGTCCATTTCCACGAGTATATCTCAAGTAACTCAGTACTCTTGTTATCCCTTTCCAGTGCTCAACACCGGGATTACTCGTGTATCTACTCAGTTTGCTCACTATGTATGCTAAGTCTGGTCTTGTACAATTCATCAAGTACATCAGACTTCCAATCACCTGAGCGTACTCTACCTGAGAGATACTTTATCCTTGGTTTTTCGATAGATGTTGGCTCGTTTCTATCGGCGTTCGCGCCAACGCAGTATCACCATTAGTGAATTTCTCAAGAATCTTGTCCACATAATGGGACTGACTCAGAACAAGTCCTTCAGCTGTTCTAAGAATTTTGATTCCTAGAATCACATCAGCTAGGCCCATGTCTTTCATGTCAAATCTTGAGTTCAGCATGTCTTTAGTGGATTTGATCATCTTATCATTACTCCCAATAATAAGTATGTCATCTATATATAAGCACAAGATGATAAAGTCATCTTTTGTAGCTTTCGAGTAGACACATTTATCACATTCATTAAGTTTGAATCCACCTTCTCGCATGACATTATCAAATTTCTCATTCCACTGCTTTGGAGCTTGTTCTAAGTCATATAAAGACTTCACCAATTTGTAAACCTAATTAGTCTATCCTGGCACAGAAAACCCCTCGGGTTGCTTCATGTAAATCTCCTCTTCTAAATCTCCGTTCAGAAAGGCTGTCTTTACATCCATCTGATGTATTTCCAGGTTCCATAGAGCAGCAATCGCCAACAACACTCTAATGGAAGTTATTCTCGACACCGGAGAATACGTATCAAAGTAATCAAGGCCTTCTCATTGTCGGTAACCTTTAATTACCAATCTGGCCTTATACTTGCCAATTGTGCCATCTGACTTTATCTTTTTCTTGAAGATCCACTTGCAACCTAATGGTTTACTCCCCAGAGGAAAGTCCACAAGTTCCCAAGTGTGATTTTGCAAGATAGATTCTATCTCAGATGCAATTGCCTCTTTCCAGTGAGGTCCCTTAGAAGAGTTCACCACTTCTGAGTAGCTATGGGGCTTCCCTTCCAGTATGAAAGTGATAAAATCTAATCCATAAGATTTTTCCACCCGAGCTCTCTTACTCCTCCGAGGCGCAACCTCAACTTGTTCATCATCCTCTTCTTCTTCCTCTAGTATTTCCTCCACCCATTTTGAGGAGCTAGCGTCCTCTCGGGTCTTATATGGAAACACATGCTCAAAGAATGAGGCATTTCTCAATTCTATTATCGAGTTCTTGTGTATATCCGGTAATTGTGACTCATGAACACAAAACCGATATGAACCGCTGTTATATGCATATCCAATAAATATGCAATGAACAGTTTTTGGTCCTATCTTAACTCTTTTCGGATCAGGCACTAAAACGTTGGCAAGACACCCCCACACTCGCAAGTATTTGTAGGATGGTCGTCTTCCATTCCATAACTCATAAGGGATCTTATCTATTTTCTTTCGAGGAACCTTATTTAAAAGGTAATTAGCTGTTAACACAGCTTCCCCCCACATGGAGTCTGGCAGTCTAGAGCTCAATAGAAGAGCATGTTGAGGCAATCTGTGGTCCGGAGTGACCATGAGTTTTGATGTTTGGGCAAAGGGTTTAAGTTAGGTTTACCCTTGTGTATTTGATATGTGTATGTGAGTGTGCAGGATGTGCAGGTTACACATATGGGCTTAGCTGGATGACCTCGGTATGGTGAAGGGTGGCATGGAGACAAGATGGAGGCTTGTGTGCACCCGAGGTACCTTGGAGAGCAGGGATGATGACCTGAGGGGCGCTGACTTTGAGGCATACATGAAGGATGGCATGGAGACAAGCTGGAGGCTTGTGTGCATCCGAGGGACGAGGGCCAAAGATGAAGAGGGCGTGAAGGCAATAGTCGAGGCTGCTGATGAGGAGTCAGTTGAGTTATGAGGGTACGAGTGCTGTGTAATTGTACTCGGGAAATCCTAGGGTTTGAGTGTTGAGAGTAGTGTACTCGGGAAGGGAAACCCTATGTGTGTGAGTGGATCAGTCGACTGCCATTTGGGCAGTTGACTGATAAAACTCACAGAAAGGATTCGACTGGGGACCAGTCGACTGCCCTGGGAGCAGTCGACTGGTAAAGTCAAAAACTAGCCATTGCAGCGAGCCGTTGGACTGTTGTTTAGTTGGCACCAGTCGACTGCCCTGGGAGCAGTCGACTAGTGGCGAGGGTTTCAGCCCTAGTCCTATTTAAGAGGACTTCGTGTTGGCTAAAAGGTTTGACGAATTTGGCTTTGGTTAAGAGCCAAATAGTAGTCTTGGTGCTCAGGTATTGTCGAGATGTTGTGGCGAGGTTTCTCCATCCACAAGGAGCGACAAGGGCTAGCCGAAGGTTATCCGGGGAGTGATCCACCAAAGGATTCTTGGATTAGTCACCTTTAGGGGTGGATACCAAGTAAACTCTTCTTGTTAGCATTGCTTTCTTATTGTTTATTGTTTTGTTTGTATTTCCGCTTGCGCAACTAACAACGTAGGTAGAAGAAAGCTGAAATTTGCTATTCACCCCCCCTCTAGCAACCGTATCGATCTAACAGAGCATTCATCATCTCCTTAAGAGTTTGAATCTTTTGCTCAACAATCCCGTTCTGCTGAGGGGTATAAGGAGTTGTTGCTTCGTATCTGATCCCATGTTCAACACACAACTCAGAGAATGGTGATACATATTCACCACCTCGGTCACTTCGAACCACCTTAATCTTCATATTAAGTTGGTTTTCAACCTCATTCTTATAGAGAACGGATTTCTCTATAGCTTCATCCTTGCTTTTGAGAAGATACACATAACAATATTTTGTGTTATCATCTACAAAAATAATGAAGTACTTATTCCCACCACGTGTCGGTGTACCTTTAAGGTCACATACGTCGGTGTGAATTAGGCAAAGTGGTTCGTTGCTTCTTTCAACATGTTGAAAGGATGACCTTGTCAACTTTGCTTCAACACAAGTCTCACACTTGTGTTTCGGGTCAAGGTGGAATGTCGGTATGCTTTTCATGTTTATTAATCTACGAATCACATCGTAATTCACATGTCCTAGTCTACCATGCCATAAACCACGAAGACTCAAGCATATAGGTGGAAGAGCTCTCAATTTTATTTATCTTAGGCTTAATGGCCATTACACTGAGCTTAAATAGCCCATCAGATACATAGCCCTTTCCCACAAACATTCCCTTTTTCGACAGTACAACTCTGTCTGACTCAAACACAATGCGAAAGCCATGCTTGCTTAATAATGATCCGGACACTAGATTCTTTCGAATCTCTACAACATACAACACATTTGTTAGAGTGAGGTCCTTGCCCGAGGTCATCTTCAGCACCATTTTTCCTTGGCCCATGATGTCCGAGGTTGCCGAGTTCCCCATGAACAGCTTCTCTCCACTAATTTCTTCAAAATTGTGGAGTAGTTCCTTATTGCAACACACATGTCTGGTGGCTCCAGTATCGATCCACCATTTCCGCGGGTTTTAACCCACCAGGTTCAATTCAGAGACCACGACACAGAGGTCTTCCATTTCTGGTCCCTCGTTCAGGTTGGCCTCCAGCTTCTTCTTTGGTTTCTTGCATTCTGAAGATTTGTGGGCCACTCGGCCACAGTTGTAGCACTTCCCAGAGAACTTCTTGGCGATGCCTTCTTTGGGTCCCAGCTTGGAAGACTTAGAATTCTTCCATTTCGAGCTTTGTCCATGCTCAACCACATTGGCTTTCACAGTAGCATGAGAGAACATATTTATCTCTGAACCCTTGTTGTCTTCTTCGATGTGAAGTCTAACAACGAGTTCCTCCATGTTCATCTCCTTCCGCTTGTGCTTCAGGTAGTTCTTGAAATCCTTCCAACCGGGGGGGGGGGGGGGCAGCTTCTCAATAATGGCTGCTACTTGGAAGGTTTCACTCAGAACCATACCTTCTGAGTGGATCTCATGTAGGATCACCTGAATCTCCTTGACTTGGCTGATCATTGTCTTAGAGTCAACCATCTTGTAGTCCAAGAATCGGCCCATGATGAACTTCTTGGCCCCTGCATCCTCCGACTTGTATTTCTTGTCCAAGGACTCCCATAGCTCTTTAGCTGTTCTCTTCGTGCTGTACACAGCATACAGCGAGTCGGCCAGACAGTTGAGGATGTAGTTTCGGCATCGGTACTCAGAATGAGTCCAAGCCTCCACCTTTGTAACGCCTGCCTTTCTCCCACACCTTACGGTGCGGCGAGAGGCGGCGTTACGCTAACATACATAGGGGCATGTGAACATCGTAATGCAGCGGAATAATTTAAAACTTGTACATACATGCACCTAACTCTTGAATCATGAATATATGTCTTAACTATCATTCATGAACATGGTGACATTGTAACTTAGCATATTAACATCATACGTAGCATTATGATATAAACATTCCATAACTCATCCATAAGCATCATAAGTAGTAAGTTATTCTTTAGGCATAATTATCATAAGTATAGCATAGAACCTAAGAAGGTGTTTCAAAACATAATGCATGCAACAAGTATAAATATGAGAATCCTTTTTCTCTTTCCCTTGCTATGTCACTACCACACACACACTCTTGCTTCTCCTGCTGCTTCCCTTAATAACTTTTGCTTGATCTGCGGTATAAGACAATAAAACTATAAGCACATAGGCTTAGTAAGACCCTTCCCTACTCACTAAAACCATACGTCACATAAATATAAGCGTAAGAACATTTAACATGACATGATTCATAACATAAAACATAAACATAATAAACATTTAACATAGCATGGTTCTTAATCATAAAATGTAAACATAATAGACATTTAACATGGCATGGTTCTTAATCATAAAACATAAACATAATAAACATTTATTAACATGACATGGTTCTTAATCATAAAACATAAACATAATAAACATTTAACATGACATGGTTCTTAATCATAAAACATAAACATAATAAACATTTAACATGGATGCATAACATGAATGGATGCATGAGTCAAATGCATATAACATATGGATGCTTACTTGAAAATCATACTTATAAATACTTAAATATAATCATCACATCATGGGGGCCCTGGCTTGTACCACATACATACATCATATGCGCGCATCCCTAAGTAAATACGAGGTAGCTAATCTCGACCTACTAGGGTAAGGACAGCTACGGTAGTCCCAGAATCGTGGACAGCTTCTTCGCTAGTCCAGAACCGTGGACAACTTCATCGGTAGTCCAGAACCGTGGACAGCTTCATCGGTAGTCCAAAACCGTGGACCTTACTTAGGTCCGGTACAAGCCCATTCATAATGTAAAATAGTTTCGCATGCTTCATTATTCATAGGACATTCATAACATATTTAAAGACATAACATGATCTTATTACATGAAGCATGGCATAAACTTACTTAGCATTTCATCATTCATAGTTAATGCATAATATCATTATGCCCTAAACGCATGAACATCATCATCATTCATCATCTTCATTCATAAGGTATGTCATGCATACATCATTATGCCTTAGAGGCATGAACATCATTTTCATTCATCATCTTCATTCATAAGCATGCATGATCATGGTACATAAGGTAAACATGCATTTCATACGTGGTGCATATCATCTAACATACATAATCATAGTATCCATCATAGAGCATGCATGGGTAAGATTCATATGAACATGATACATACTACTTAGGTTCATGTCATTCAACATTACTTAGGTTCATGGCATTCATCATAGAACATGCATAGACCTTCATAACCATTTATCTATATAACATGAAGCCTACATCAAATACATATGTTCATGGTATATGGTCTAAAACGTTCATGAATAAACATAGCACATAACCTAAACATATAAAGTCATGATACATAACACATAAAGCTAGGGTTTTAGGTAACATAAAAATTCTTACAACATGATTAAACATGTACATACATCATAGTAAACTATAAATAAGTATCCTTGAGACCTTAACCCAACCCAAACCCTAGATTATGGACTTGGTCAAAAGTTCAATAGGAGGAGGCTCCATTATTCAATCAACATGAAAGGTTCCATGAGTAAAAGAAAGCCCATACGTTACATACAATGCCATAGGGAGCCATTAGACCCTATAGTTGAAGCTAACCCTAATTCCTTAGCCCTAGAATAGCTCTTGGCCGAAACCCTAAAGGGCCATAAGTCCATGGAAAAATTCATATAAAACACAATTAATATCCATTATGTCATAGGGGAACAAAATAAACATGCTTGAAGGGTTAGATCAAATTCCAACCATGGAATAGGGGTGGTGGCCGAAACCCTTGGGAAGTCACAAGTCCATAGAAAATTCATATAACTCACCATTCATCCTTTATTTATCATGAGAAAACATTGGGAAACATTAGTGAAGTTTTAACACCATCCTAAACCTAAAAACCATGCTTTCGCCGAAACCCTTGAAAGCCCTAACCCTAGTTTTCTCAACATATACTCCCAAACAAATTCTTATATCATGAAAACAACTTGAAAACTATTATATCACAGGTGAGGGGGTCTTACTTTGGTTTATCTTGGTTATAACCTTGATTAGAGAAGCAAAAGAAAACCTCCATGATCTTAGACCACTCCTAGCCCTTGTAGCCTTGTAAGAAGCCCTTAGATCTTGAAGAAGAAGCCTTCTTGGGAAGCTTTTCCAAAGGAGAAACCCCTTTGTGGGTTTCGGCTAGAAGGAGGAAGGAGAGGAAAAGTGAGAGCTTTGGTGGAAGAAGAAACAAAGACTTAAGTGCTAAGTTGTCTCTTCCCTTCCCCTCTCTTTTATACTACATGCAGGGGGCAAGTAAAGGGGCATGGTGCCTCTTCTCTTGGTGACTCTTCACTTCCTTAAGCCTTTAACTAAAATCCTCTTCCTTTTCCACTAGCACTCCCTTGCTAGGTGAATTGGTTAGTACATGTATGGTGATACACTAGGTCCAAGATTCAATCCTTGGTGCATGCACTTCTTTTTATTTCTTTTATAATTATTTTTGCCAAGGCCGATATAAGAACCCACTAAGGTTTATGTTAATATTTCTAATTTAAATCCATTTCCATTCAAGATAAGATTTTTTACCTAAGGTCCCTTAATGTCCATGGTATTAGAAGGGCCCATGTAAGACCCATTATTACTCAGCTTCTTAATCTATATGGAAAATCATGGATAATCATGCTAAGGTTCATACTAGTATCTCTATGTTCCTCGAGAATCTATCTAGGCACGATCAATATTTAAAGAAAATATTGAAAAAATTTTCCTGGTCGTTACAACCTTAGCAACCTCAGCTTGCTTGGGAGGGTCCTCGGTCAAGAAACGAGCCAGATTGAGCATGGTCAAGTAGAAGAGCATCTTCTGCTGCCACCTCTTGAAGTTCATCCCAGTGAACTTCTCTAGTTTTTCCCTATGGTTGATTGGGACATTCCCAATCGGGGAGGAGGGGGCCTGGTGATGAGTCTGTTTCACCTCAACACGTTCCGTGGCCATCTCAATAGAATCAAATCTGTTTCAAGACTGTTGGAGGAAATGGACTCCTTTCGGAGAGTTTTCAATAAATTGAAATTACAAAAACTAATTTCAACTTATTTGTTGAGTGACCCGAGCTGCCTTTTAAGCAGTCTGCAGTCTCCCAAGTAGAATTCCCGAGCTCCTAAGTGAACTCTCGAGCTGAATTCTCGAGCTCCCGAGCGAGCTCCCGAGCGGAATTCCCGAGTTGGAATTCCTAAGCGGTGACTCCCGAGCGATGAGTTTCCCGAGCTCCCGACCAAGCATCCTGAACTCCAGACAAGATCACCTGAGCTCTCGACCAGATGTCCCGAACTCCGAGTAGTATATCCCGAGCAGTAGTCGGACGTCTCCCGACTAGGAAAATGCTGAGGCCTACACAACGTAGTTTCCTTGAAATAGATTTGTCCTCCTATGGTGCTTCGAGGCTCAGATGGGCGTCTGTCTCTCAGGATACAACAGCCGAACCATGGGCACAATGTAGCACTCGTTGCTCGTGGCGAACTGAGGAAGTACCCGAATGCTGTCACAGGAGGTCGGGAACGAGGTGGATATCGTCTGTATCTTTATATAGGCTCAGACACCCGCAGTATTTAATGGCCGAATTAACCCCATTTAACCGGCCAGATCCGAACGTCTGGGGGTTACTGATCTTGCATTAATCAAAATTAATGCATCAGTTACATTTGAGCAAAAAATTTTGCAAAACGTTAGTTCATTTGCTTGGACAAATTTTGCCCCGACCGGTCGGACATTCGACGCACGCAGGTCGTGCACGCACACGAGTTCACTTGGTTCAGTATAAATCCGGGCCCTGAATTTACACCCTCCCCCTGCGCACCCACGCGTGAGAGAGAGCCTCTCCCCTAGCATTTGTTCACAACTATCATACTTGTGAAACAATATAAACCAACATTTATGCCTAGAGACTCCCAATGTGGGACTAAAGTTCCATTCATAATGGAGTCTCTTTATTCTCCTCCTCACTTTTCATTCACTAGAAAGTGCCAATGTGGGACTAAAGTCCCACCACCTCTCTTTCCATTCACACTCTATATCCAACAATGCATGTTATAATAATTTGTGAAATTATTATCCTTTGACTACATGGTTTACAAAAACAAAATTATAAAACATAAATATATGTAGGATCGGTGCTGTCGATAGGGGGGGGGGGTAAATATCAACCGTTAAAATTCTTCATAAGAAAATCGTAGACTTTTGAATCTTCGTTCTAGACTCAGAGCGTTAGTGCAGCGGAAAATAAACAGAACGTAGAAAACAACAACCAACACAGATTGCACGCGGGATTTTTACTTGGTTCCCAACCCCCCAGGGTCAGTACATCCAAGGCCTATGCATGGGAACACCCGTCCACTATTGGTCTCCTTCCCGGACTTTCCAGAGGCGGAGAAACCCGACTTACAGTGCAAGATTAAAATCAAAAGATAAATAAATTGAATGCGGAACAATAAAATCAAACCGAACAAACAAGATCTGAAACTCGGCCGATCTGGACCTCCGAAGTGCCGCGCACTTCCTCCTGGAGCCTCCCGATCGGAGAGCCTCGTCTTTAGCGTGTTGTCATCGGTCAGAGTGATCAGAATGGCACTTAGCAGTTGTGTCTGAAGTAGAGGGGTCGAAGCCCCTTTTATAGCACTCCTGGGGGCGCCCTGGACGTTAGGGGCGCCCCTAAAAACTCGGTCAAACCTTATCCCCGTGTCGACCTCGCCGCAGCTGATAAAACCTTTGACCAGGGCACCCCAGACCTCCCGAGCACCCTCATGAAGGCTTATCTATGTTTTGAACTCGAAACAGCAAGTACAGCTTTGAACCCGGGCGCCCCGGACCTCCCGGGCGCCCTGCTTGAAGCCTATTCTGCCTGCTTCACTTAACCTACATTTTTCACCTTTGGCTTGGGCGCCCCCATCAATGGGGGTGCCCTGGATGCATGGGGGCGTCCCCACTGATGGGGGCGCCCTGCTTCAAAGCCTCCAACCCTTGTTTTTTCGCTTGCTTTGTCTTCCAATCTTGATACCTACAAGATACACAAGCACATATACATATAATATTAGCCTTAAGGACTTGGTTCAGACTTCGAATCTCCATGAAACCCTAGGTTGAACCGGCGCAAGTTCCCACCCACGAGAAGGCGCCTTTCACCTACACCTTTCAGGAGACGGTTGCCACCCAGTCCTTCCGGTGGACTTTTGCTTAGCTTCCGATACTTCCGGACCTCGAGATGCCCAAACCCTGACCCGTCTCTACTCCTGTCCTTAATCATCGCTCAGTTAAGTTGCTCAGTCCCTCGGACCAAGACTTCGTGCCCAAACCCTAAGTCTAGGACTTCGGTGCCCAACCCTCGGCCAGGTCTTCTTGCCCAATTCCCCGAACCAGGTCTTCGGTGCCCAACCCTCGGCCAGGTCTTCTTGCCCAGTCCCTGACCAGGACTTAGTGCCCACCTTCCGAGTAGGTCTTTGATGCCCAGCCTTTGCCAGGACTTAGTGCCCAGCTTCACTCACCAGGTCTTAGTGCCCAGTTTCACTCACCAGGTCTTAGTGCCCAGGTTCACTCACCAGGATTTAGTGCCTAGGTTAACTAGGACTTTTCTTCACTTTGGTTACTCCTCTCTTAACTCACCCTCCCTTGTTCTTTGTATCACTGACTTAAGTGTATTGTCAAATATTAAAACACTTGGAGGAGGACATCCTTGATGTAACTTGCACCAATAATATAAACACCCAACAAGTTGTATCGGAGCCACCTTTTGTTTCGACATAGATTGTAGATTTTGTTCTGCATTGTCGAGTCGAGGTGGACCAACAAGAGGGGGGTGAATTGTCACTGTAAAATAAAAATAAATCTTTTGTGCGGCTCACAAAGATTCCAGATTAGTTGCTACAATTAAATAAGATAAGCATAAATTAACTCAACTAGTAGAAAGACGAAGACACAGAAATTACTTGGTTGCAACCTAAGTGGTTGCTAATCCAAGATGGTTGAAGCTCACTATGAAAATCTCCTTCTGGCGGAGAAACCTTTTACAAACATTGTAGCACAAGACAAAAGCTAGAAGAATTACAATCAATCTATTGAAAATCTCTTTAACTTCTAAGCCTATTTATAGGCTAAGAAAATTAATCATTGGCATTGATCATAGATAAATTTAATCATTAACCGTTGATTAAAAGATAAATTTTATCTTTTATAAAGCTTATCATTTTAAAAGATAAGGTTAATCTTTTAAATGGTAGAAGCTTCTGTCCAATTAAAGGATAGTAATTATCCTTTAATTAAATATAGGTAAATTTAATCCTTAACCGTTGATTAAAAGATAAATTTTATCTTTTATAAAGTTTATTGTTTTAAAAGATAAGGTTAATCTTTTAAATGGTAGAAGCTTCTGTACATGCAAGCTGTCCACGTGTGTTGCTTGGTCAAAGTCTTCGGTCAAGCCTCCAAGCTTCTCCAATAATTTTGATCAAATATGGTCCAAGTCAAAACTTTGACTTGGTTAAAGTCAATAGAGTTGACTTTTTGGTAGAAGCATTGTTTGAGTGATTTCTGGCCAACCAGAGTTAGGCTCACCTTAACCCGACTCCGGCCTTTCGCCCCTCGAGCATCCTTTCTCTGGCTTATCATCCCTCGGGTGTCGCGCACGTCCTTTTCGCTCCACTAGTGTACTCTTTCGCAGCTTTCGCATCCCTCAGATGCACCGAGCTCGATGACTCACTTCCCCATGCAATCCATCTTGTCCACTGCGTCTTATGCTTGACTTCTTCCTCTTCTAAGCTCATACACACTTAGACAGAGGGATCAAAACCACAACATGACCTAACCTAACTTGGTTGATCACGTTAAAACCATCAGGGCACCAACATGCATGTCTAGGTTGTCATAAAGTTAAATTTGGAATTTAGGAAATTTTGGATATGAAAATTGTTTCCCAATTCGATATAAAAATTTTAATTTTAAAACTTATTTTTTAATTTATTAGGAAATTCTAATTTTGGAAATTAATTCGTAATTTGTTAAAAATTCAAATATAGGAAATTATTTTCTAATTTGTTAAGAAATTATAGTTTTAAAAATTATTTCTTAATTTGATAGGAAATTTCAATTTAGAAAATTGTTTCCTATTGTTAGAAGATCCAATTTAGGAAATTGTTTTCTAATTTAATAAGTAATTTTCTTATTTGGAATTATTTTCTAATAAAGTAATGAGAATTATTTTAAATTTATTACCTTCTTATATTGTATCGCATATAGGTGAATACAAAAATGCTCATGAGCTATGAAACAAGGTGATAGCTCTTCATGAGAATCCTACACAAGGACAAGAAGTGAAGGACCCCAAGGATAATGACTCATTAGTCCAAGAGGAGGAGAAGGACCAATCGGAAGTTAAATTGAGTTCAACATCCAATGAGGAGGAGAAAGTGAAATCGTCCACATCCTCAAGTGAGGAAGAAGAAGAGCAATCCAAGATAGAGGAGATCTTGGAAGCTCAACCCTCAACCTCAACTATCGAGAAGAGTGAAAAATCACACATTAAATGCTTTGATTGTGGGGAGATGGGACACTACAAGAGTTGGTGTCCTTCACTCAAGATAGTAAATGAGGTAAATGCTAAACCCAGTAAAATTCATTTGAAAACTATTGTAGGTTGTAGGGATGGAGTCAAGGATAAGAAACATATAATTTGCTACATATGTGGTGAGCATGACCTCTACCACACAAAAATGCCCAAGGAAAGGAGAGCTCAAGAAGCTACGACATTTGTAGAAATTGGAGAAGAAGAGGAGCTCAAGTCAAGGAAGATCTTCAAAGGTAAAAGGGAAGATAATCCCTAATTTAAAGTTTAATCTAATTTTTAATTCATATATGCTTGTTAGAAAAAATATATATTATTTACCCAAGTATAATCATGAATTTAGGTATAATAATAGGAATAGGTTTAATAAAGTAGGTAACGCTTGGAAATTATTATCAAAGGCTAAACCTAATAAGACCCAAACTACCATGCATAAGGGGTGGAAGGTAGTAAATGATAAAGGTATTAATCCTAAGAAGAAGAGACATATGCCTAGGAAGGTGGGTAGGCCTAGGAATGTCTAAGATGGACTTGATGACTCTAGGGTTAGAACCCTAGAATTGGAAAATCAAGCCTTAAAGGCAAGGCTTGACACTACCAGAAAAATTAGTGTTTGCGGCGGTTTAAAATTCAATTTGCGGCGGTTTAGAACCGCCGGGAAAGTATTTTCCGGCGGTTCACCAAACCGCCGCAGATAATGGCGTCCTTAAACCATTTAGCGGCGGTTTGTGTGAACCGCTGGAACAACCGCCACTAATATATAATTCCCGACGGTTCTCCCGGCGGTCCTATTAGCGGCAGTTCTATTAGCGGCGGTTTTGCAAACCGCCGGAAAAACAGTTTGCGGCGGTTTGCAAACCGCCGGAAAAACAATTTCGCGGCGGTTTGCAAACCGCCGGACAAACATATCCCGGCGGTTCCAAAACCGCCGTAACAATCTTCAAACCGCCTTCTTACCCGTAAGTAAATGGTTTACCGGCGGTTCACAAACCGCCGGTGAATGTTTTCCCGGCGGTTCTCAAACCGCCAGGAAATCAATCATCGGTGGAGTAGGTGAGTATTTTCCGGCGGTTTACGACGGTTTTCAAACCGCCGGAAAATGATTTCCTGACGATTTCGTGAAAATTTCAATACTGCGGCAAAATTCGATAGCAATCGTTTAAAATTATTGATAATTGAGGTAATTTACACAATATCAATTACAAACATTAATATCAAATACAAAACATTTATAATTTAACATTCAAACTGTATTACAATTGTTCCTTTCCTCTTGCTATTTGAGGATCCATGAAACACAACATTCAAGCATTCAACAGTTGCAAAAGTATTACAAGATTCATGAAGTTATTGCAGAAGTATTACAAGATTCAAGTATTGCAGAAGTATTACAACATAACATCCCCTTGCTGCTTGAGCCCTGCTTCAGGTAGAGCATCAGCATCAGCTAGTGCATCAGCCTTAGGTAGAGCAAATTTCAGTAGTCGGACAGCATCAGCTAGTGCATCAGCTGTGCAGCAATCAGAATTGAATTCAAAATTCAAATAGTGTGCAAATCAGTAGCAAAATTATAAAAGACAGCAATTAGAATTTATATTGTGTAAATTGTGTAGCGTTGAAGCAATAACAGAATTCATAACTATAAAAGACAGCAGATTGCTATGCAAATCAGTAGCCAGACAACAATAACAGGATAGCTCACTGAACTTGAAAGCAAGTCTAAGCAAGGACATGGTTAACTGCAAAATGGAGTAGCAATAAGTCCCAGTAACTGCAAAATGGAGTAGGAACAAATACAGATTGCAAGCGCTCAGTCTCCATCCATTCAAATCAATTCCCGGTGGTTCTCAAACAAGACAATGATTTAAGTCTACAAAGAAAATTTAAGATCTACAAATGCAGAAGCTAACATCTCATGAAAAGTAGAAACAGGAAATAAAAATAGCAAAAGGCAGAAGTTAACATCTCTAAGATCTATAAAGAAAATTTAAGTCTTCTAAAAGCACGCAATTGAAAAGCACAAAATATATAAATGCTAATCTTCATGAAAAAATAGAAGCCTTGATATATAGATACTCACAGCGAATTTTAGAAGTCGGCAGGATTTTCCAACACTTGAATCTCCAATAAGCAAGAGTTTGAACTAGTAGTCACTGCAAAGAAACTTGCATAACTTAGATTCATACCAAAGTAGACGGCTTTAGATCCATAGAAAATCAAGCGAATTTTTAAAAGAATAAGCCTTGATATATAGATGGAAGAAACTATATAATCATAGGAAATAGAAAATGAATCTTGCAAGATATATAGCACATTATTTCAACATATTTCTCAATATTAATTAAGTAATGAGGGTTAACACATTAACTTGTTCATTGCAATGAAGAAGACTAATTTTAAAAGCTAATTGAACAATAAATAACGACTTATGATTTATCCAATAAATAACTTACAATATTCAACAATTTGGACCATGATTGGAATGATCAAGAAGCTGTTGAGCATCATGACTAGCTGAGGACGATGGTCTTGCACCTTGTGAGTGAGGTGCACTCCCTTCATCTGGGGCCTGAAATTACAAATAGAAGATATAATTGTCATCATTTACATTACATAATCAGCAGCTTCTATAGAACGTGGAATACTAATTTTAAAAAAAAAATACTAAAAGTATTCTAATTAATTTTAAAAGTGCTAACATAAGTACCATCACATTAAGCAAAGCGGCCAATTCAGGTGGCAAATTGCTTCCTTGCATTTGCAACATATATTTAACAGCTCCCTCAATTGCTTGTCTTTTTGATCTTTCTGTTTCAATCATTGATTCCAGATTCTGTACCTTAACTCTAGATGCTTCTACTTCGGACTTCATCTCAGTCATACATATTTGTAGTCCATGATCAACAGGTGCATTTGAACATGTAGTTTGTCCAAAGACTTGAGTAGGACAAGGCCCAGAACCCACACCTCGAACTCGGCCAGGGTGCTCCTTCCCTATAGCTTGAGAAAGTGAATCATTTTTTGAAAATCCTTTGGAGGAATCATCTTCACGCTCAGAATGAATCCAATTTGATATGATTGATAAAAAAATGAAGATAACCCACACTAATTGACTGATTGACTTATCCTGATTATAGAAGCACGCATCAGAAAACAATAAGCTTTCCTTGGGCAAAAATGCTCTAAAGTTTAATAGGATTGGTGGCCCGGCTAAAGGGATAATGAATAGATAGTGAATAACTTTCTTGTAAACAAAATCACAGCCAATTAATCGTTCTATAACTTTCTGCAGTTGGAGATGGCAAGAGATGAAATCAGATTTAAAGGTTGGTAATGGTACATAGTTTCACCTAAGTGCAATTATCTAGATGATGAGAACTTCTACTCTACTTGGAAAATGTAAATAACCAATGCAATAAGTGGCATATCTTGAGTTAGATCTCATCATGTTAATCCCAGACAGAATGAATGTTATTCTTCCTTCAAACTCGATGCAAGTCTATATCTTTGGTAAAGTTAACAATGAACACTAATATATAAGGGGAAGGATTGGATCAAGATTTAGGTTGCTAGACTATGACAAAAGTTAAAAGGTTGGCATATATGATAACCAAGATTTAGGTAAAACAAATGCACTTGAATGAAAGATTGTATGCTCAAGCTAATGTAAAGATTAGTAGATTACAGGTATTCTTTCAGCTACATGTTCATAGATCAATTTAAAGATACCTATGTGGCCCTAAATTATCTTTACCTGCAGATACTCAGACACTAGCTCAATGTTTTAATTTGCTTTTATGCTAGAATAGACCAAATCAGCAACAAAAGGCCCAACTGATTTACTTATAAAATGACACAAATCAACTTAGTAATTAACAAATCATGAAGCGAAGATGAACAACTACAACAGAAAAAAAAACAACCATATGTTTTGACTATTTAGTGTCAGTTACTTGGAATCTATAGAGAAAAGATGAACAACTAGTTTCACAATATATCAACCATAAACATTTCATTTTTTATAGTAGGTGTACAGAGCAGTAAAACATGAGAAAATTTAAAATATATTGGTTAGAAAATTTTATAGACATCACAATATCAAAGGTCAAAAGAATAACTCAATGAACAATTTAAAAGTTGACTAATGACACAATTTAACAGGAACAAAGGATAATTTAGTGATTAAATCAACTGGAAAATAAAATTAAATTAAATTAAATTAAATAAAAAAAACTAGGAAACATAACTAGAGAAACAGAAGGGGTATACATATGATTGGGAAGCTAGTTTCCATCTCTTTTGGGCG